>BQNB010070938.1:0-13464 GCA_026074375.1 Tanacetum coccineum
AGCATCCAAATTTGTATCCCTTGCATTAAATTCCCTTTCTTTATAATGACTCGATGTTAGGATTAAAAATGTGGTGTCTATATAGTAATTACACTAGTTTAGGCTTAAGTTAAAACACAAGGACTAAAAGTGTAATTAATCCAAAGTGTCCTTGTGTTTAGCCTATAAATACTCCCCTCTAATCAACATTAGAGAGTGAAGCTCATAGTTGTAATTTCCTATTCCTTTTTCCTTTTAATAAAAAACCTTTGAAAATGATGAAAACATACTTTGAGTTTCCCTGACCTCCTGAGATCGTGAATCGAGAAACCTTACAGGATAAACATTTTAGAGAGAGAAATGTATTAAGTGTGTGAAATAATGAACAACCAACACCCTCTCTAAGGCATGGAAATGGTATTTATACCCTAAGTGTGACCGGCCATGGAGATCATGTGGGCTTTCCATGGGCCTTTTGGCCTAATTAGATTCATAACAATACATTTGACTAACTACGGGCTTTGACTATCTATTATTGGAAGTGGCCGATACTTTGTGTTTCTAACAATCTCCCCCTAAGGGAGGTCACTCTAATTTACAAAGACTTAAACCTAGCATACTATGTTTTAACTTTAGTCTTGAGCTCGTAGTCTTTAACTTCAATCATTAACTTGTGAATTGATGTAGTTATCATTGACTTTAGGCTTGAGCTTGTTCCTTTAGCTTGACTTGAATGTGAATATGTGATCATGCACATCTTTAGATCATCAACCAAGTATAATCTCCTTTTGCCTTCTCATAAACTTTACCATCTTGTAAACTTGTGACTTTTGGACCGACATGCTCATACCTTTCTTGATTTGTCAATCTTGAAAAGCTTTAATATTGCATCTTTCTTGAAGTTCTTTAACTTTAACACTTTGTCACTTCAAGAAGGACATACGGTATCATAGTAGCAGAAGTCTTGAAACATGTACTCGAGCTTTCATGATGCCTTTATATTTGTCGGTCGTGTATGAGCATGTGGCTATGAATCATGACTCGTCAAGGATCAGTTGCACCAATCATCGGGAGTACCTGCAGGTTTAGGTTAGTGATAATCAACAGATATGGACGAGAGTGTCTTTGTCACTTCTTTGAATATGGTTGCAATAACCACGGTTCCCCGTTGATCAGTATAAATAATGCCTGTGATCAGGTAGATTTCTGAAGAATCTCCTTGATAGGGTTTCGCAGCTGCACTAACCGTTCTCATTACCAGAGCGTCTCAAAGTAGACAACACGGTATGAGTAAACTAGCAAGATGAAGTCTTACCGACTGAATAGAAAAATTGATTTGAAAATCAATCGACGTGTCACTTGCTAAAGTGGTTTTGTGACACATCGAGAGTGTTAATCATTTCAAAAAATCATCATCAACCATCAATTCATTTACTGGAACAAGTTTGATTCATTTTAGAATCGCATCATCATTTCTTTCCAGTTGTCACAAGTTTGATTCATTTGATTCGCACAAGTCACCTACCAAGAGCTTGTTTGATGTTGGCTCAAGCAGGATTTCCATTGTCATTGTGAATACTTTAGTATCACTCTGATGTTCTGGCAAAATCACAAGGATAATGCATAGGACTCTTAGGTTATTACTTGTTTTCATAGTATGTGAACAACAAATATATTTGAACAGTGTCCTAGTGAGATTTATGGATGATCTCTTTTGGCTCTAGACTCAATAGTGCAGCTTGGTTTTAGTGATCGGAGGCTGGAGCAGACTGCTACCATTTCAATACCAACTAACTCGGAGTGAGAAAGTTGATAGAAATGCGTGTAATCTTTGTGAAAAATTAAACCTAAATCTTTTGAGAGATTCTGGGTGGCTAGGGAGGGTTGTGCATTACATCACTAGGTCCATGATGTCAGTCTTCAATGTCAGCAATCATCTTTGTGATTCTTGACAGCAAATGTATTGACCCGGTTTCTGCCTAAGTGTAAGGAGGGCTTCTTTCTTTTCACCCTTTATCTTAACTTTTCTTTTTAATTCTTCAACCCCTTCAGCGCTTACCGAGACTTCATAACTAGTACCTTGTTGGGTTTGTTCCAGTACTAGCTCCATCTCAGTCGGCACTTTTCCCTTAATCTCACTTTACTCCTTTTTTTCATACCTAAGGACTTCTACACTATCTAGTGGAATATCCCTGGGTAGATCCCTCCGGTTCTGGCTGGATCATGGGAATGGATACCTAAGCTTAACCACCTTATAACTCCAATATAGTAATTTAAATGGTCGGTCTTTGGTACTTCCACATTTCAGCCAACACGTAACCATTTGCTCCCCCTTTATATGTGCATCGATTAATCGAAAGAGTTTAGCACATATATGGGTTAGCGTACACTAGAGATCTTAAAATTCACATCTTTAATCATATATTTTAATCACATCTTCTCCCCTTATCAAAAATGTCAAATCTCTTGATATTTTGGATATCAATTGATTCAAATATTCATGGTTTTAGGGAAAAAGATGTCCAATTATTAACAAGCCGATTATTGGAACATTTTAATGCTCCCCCTCAAATTATGAGGGAATAATATGGTGTTTGAGTACGTTAATTTGAATTTTTTTGAATTTACTAAGAAATTCTTGAAAATTCATACTTAAACACTATATATGCCTAATTATAGTCTACACTATTTATTTACATATTCACAAGAATTATTATATACGAGAGATGGACCTGAAATAAGATAGGACACAATATGACAAAATCATATTGTCCGTTCTAGCAGCCTGAGGTCATTCCCGTATTCTATTCCACCAACGAACTTCTTTAAATTCTGCATCAACCTCCTCTCATAAAGTTGCTTGTCGATATCCTGAACCATAACCCAAGCCCTTCGTTTGTCTAAACCACTCAATTTCCTCTTTGGCAGATATTCCATCCTTATTCCCTTAGCAATATCATTAAGAGCAGACTAAACATCATTAAGCGTGCCATCACTGAATTTATGAAGTTCAGCGCGCATCAATCTGTTTCTGTTGTTCTGGTCCTTATATATCACTCCTTTAGGGTCTGAATATGCAGTGTATGTGGTCCTCTTCCTGAGATTTGACCTGAATGTGTCTGGCTTGGTAAGGTTGAGCTTCTTTTGGTAACTTTCGACACCTAATTGAAGATCTTCCACCCGCCTTTAAATGACAACCCGTCTTGTGAATATACGTAATGCCACATTCAAGGCATACCGTTTGTCGATTATGAGATTGGTCAGCTTTTGTTGAACAAGTATAAGTAACATGTCTTCTTTGTCTTGTAGGCAAAGTCGTGGGAAATCACATTCTCTAAACTTGTACAGCTTCTGATCCTCTCAACGAACTTCAATCTCTTCCAAGTGACCGTAATCATACCTCTTCATAATCGTAAGTCTGGTAATCGCAATGATTCTTTTCCTGGAGTAGACATCCGTTGACGAAGACATGTTGGCAGCAAACCCGTAGAAATGTTGACGTTTGGGACCCCAGTGTGAAGTACCCCAATAAGCATGTTTATCATATATCACCTTCACAGGACTCCAGAAATTACGAACCAAGTCTTCAATCCATTTGATCTCATATGTGGCAGTCTTTGTCTTCGTAACCGAGGTTGAGTACCGTCTGCTTAAATGTCCACCTTTTAGATATTCCAAGTCGTTGTTGATAAAGAAATCATAAGGGATGACTTGACGGCCTCGATGATCTCGAATCAACGGGAGAGGTTTGCTGAGATCGAACGGATACGATTTGCCTTCTGGGTTATGCCAGTCGAGTCATTCAGTTGTGGCCTTGGAACATTCTTCAAGATGATACTCTAATTCTATAAGACTCATGCAAGTGCCTTTCAGTAGCTCTAATTCTGGTCCAACAAGAATTTCTTGAGTCAAATCTTTGATGTTGAGCCAATTCAGGACAAATGCAGAGAAGTCGAAAAAGGTATCCATGAGTTCATTAACCGAAGTACGAGCAACTTGACTAATCAGGAGTTAGAGGTCGTTCAAGTTTCTTGAACCAGTCATCCTTGGAAACCTCCTTGTCAGCGGGTTGTTCATCATTGTTACTCGTGTCGAACTCTTAAGCTTGTTGCACTCCCGAGTCATCAATTGTATGACTTGGCTCCTCTGCATGAGCAGACTTGCCGAAAGACTTATGTTGAGATTAGGAGGCATCTTTAGAGGTGCTTGAAGACTTCTTTTCCTTTGACCTTGAATCTTTAGATGACTTAGCTTCCTTGCTTGACTTCCTTCTTTTCGTCCCTCGGTCTGATCCAGCGGAGGGGTCCCGATCTTTGTCACTGTTGTCTCGACTCCTCTTCAACGTAAATACTTCACCATATGTATTGAATAGATCTTTGTTAGTGTTGTAAGACTCGACCAGTGCATCATAAAGCTTCTTTTTGTAATCAACTCTAAGATGTGATTTGCTTTCCTCCATCTTGTCTACAAGAATCTTTGTAAGCTCAAATTCGGAGAGTGATGCTGCCACCGCATAAGTAGACTTTGGTTGTGAAGAAGACCTTGCCAAGACTGCAGCTTCTAATGATTTTGTGACATTTTTCTCTATCACAGGAGTTGCAAAGTCTGAGACTGCTTGAGGGAGAATCTGAGGAAGTTGAGTTGTAACTTCTTCTTTAATAATAGTTCTCATTGATGTGTCAACGACTCCTATGTATTCATTCTTCTCATCCTGAGATTCTTGTCTGCAGTCTAAATTATGTGCTTGAATGGCCTTGTTTATAGCTTCTCTAATTTTGTTATCAATGTAACGATCAACTATAGCGTGAATGGAGGAGAGAGCTTGAGCATACTGGTCAATTTGCTTTATCTTTGACAGATCTTTTTCAAGTTGGTGACTCTGTCGTTGAACTTAAATACAGATGAGAAATCTAGAAGAGAAGTAAATGAGGTTGTAGCTTCAGAAGTTGTTAATGTTGGAGTTGGTGTTGCTTGTTATGGAAGAGGATTGAAGAACGGAGGTGGTAGAGGAATAGTTGTAGTGAAACCGGATGTAATTTTAGGAACTGTTGTTGCACGACGAGCTGAGGTTTCCATCAATGAAGCAATCTCATTGTCAGCTGGAGAAGGATTCTCAAGATTTAGTAGCTTGCTTGTAAAGTCAGAGGAGACAAAAGAACTTTGTACAGGTTCATCAACCTTCTGTGTGTCAAGGACCGAAGTAAGTGTCACATGAGCGTCTTCCTCTACTTGCTCAAACCCTGATTCTTGAGAAACATTTTGTTGTTCTGAGGCACCTTGATCAGCATTGGTCATATCAGTATCTTCATTTCCCAAATTCACATTCACATCATCATACAGCTCCTTAGTGACCTCATCATCTTCTTCATCCATCGTTTCTTCATCATCAATCTTTTCTTCTTCTTCTTCTTCATAGTATTCAGTTGTAGACTGATTAAGAACAGGAATCTTGATTCTATTTGACTCAGTTCTATCACTATCAGTCTCTTCGTCATCGTCATTCATGTCATCACCTTCTTGGTTATCATCATCATTAGCATCATCATCATCATCATCATTAGCATCATCATCATCTTTACCATCATCACTTTTATCTTGAGAATCATTTTTATCATCTTCATCTTCTTCTCTACTATCACCCCAAGACTCTTTCTCACTTTCATATTCGTATTTGGGTACATCGGGAACCCCTGGTATAGTACTCGTTCCTTCATCTACACCAATCGTCTTGAGATGTTGCTCATCAGGAACCCCTAATTCAAAATTAGTTCCATCACCTGAGCCACTTGCTTGTGAGATATGAAGGTCTTTCTTGCTTCGTTTAGTAGCCTCCTTAAGCTGAGCAGCTTCAGAAAGAGCTACTTCCAAAAGTACATTCAAACCTACCTCGGGTGCAGCCTTAACAGGTTCCTTCTTCTTAGTCGATTTAGGTTTGGTAGCTGCATCTTTCTTAGCTTTAGCAAACTTCTTCTTTGAGGGAGATTCTGCAGATGAGATGGCTGATTCAGACTTTTTTTTGACTTTTCCTTGACATTGGAGGTTCAGCTCCTGAAGCAATTGCATGATAAGTTTTGTAAGCAACAGAGTCCAGCGAGGCTTGATTTGTCATTGCTTGAGGAAGGATGCACCTATATACTTGAAGTGTCTGCATGTATGGAGAGAAACACTCATGGTACCAGGTACACATATCATCTAAGCAGTGTTCATGAACATCTTGTTTCTCCATGATATAGACTTATCTTTAGTTAGAAAGTGGTGAATGATTATCTTTGTGAATCTTGGATAGAGCATCTTGTCTTGCTTCTTTGAATCTATGTTGTCAATTTGGTAGGCCAAGTCCTCCCAGATTAAAGCGACAAAGTTTAGATTCTTCTTGTAGTACATTCCCCAAAGTATTTGAACTCTAGAGAGTCATATCTTGTCAAGACCAGAGACTTTTCCACATAGAATGTTTGATGATAGGAGACAAAAGTTCTCCATGGACATCACCTATTGTTTATGGTTGTTCTCTGGTTTGTTCACCCCCACTAACCTCAACTTTTGAATAGTTTTTTTTTGAATTTTTGAGTAGATGATTTTCTAACAACTAAACCAGTTGATATACCTTATCTCTTAAGAGTGACCAAGTTCACGGATGAAAGATAAAGCTTCCTCTTTAGTAGGTGGTTCATCAAACTCTTTACTCGGAACCTTAGGACAGATGTTGAGAATTTCTCTAAGTACTTCAACATTCACAGAGAATCTTTTCTTGTCGATCTTGAATTGATATGATGATTTGTGCTTGATGATGATAGCTCAAAACTGATGCATATAGATGACAGGGACTTCAACTGCGATACGGAATGCATGATATCATGTAGTAAGAGCAAGTGCATCTAACGCTACTTGATAAGTAGGTTCCTTTGGCTTCATTCCTAGGTTGATCCGCATGTTGCATTTGCAAATGACATGGCGGTTCTCAGGAGTAACAAGGGCATTGTCCAGTTCAATTTGTTGAGCTTTGGTAGTCATGATTCTGCTAAGAGTTTGTCAATATAGTTTCTATATAACCAAGATTATATATGAGACTATAAGGCATACTGTTTTAATGACAGGCAGGCATTTATCAAACGTTGTCTAAATTGCACAATTAACCAATTTTAATTAGCTACCTAAACTATGTTTTAATTCGCCTCTTAAAGAAAGAACTAATTTGCCTCCTTAAGAAAAAAATTGCTAATTCGCCTCCTAAAGGATATAGTCTAATTCACCTCCTTAAATAGAAAGCTAATTCGCCTCCTTAAGGGAGTTGTCTAATTTGCCTCCTTAAAAAATGATAATTCGCCTCCTAAAGGATATAGTCTAATTCGCCTCCTTAAATAGAAAGCTAATTCGCCTCCTTAAGGGAGTTGTCTAATTCCACTCCTTAAAAAAAATGCTAATTCGCATCCTAAAGGATATAGTCTAATTTGCCTCCTTAAATAGAAAGCTAATTCGCCTCCTTAAGGGAGTTGTCTAATTCGCCTCCTTTAGAGGTGGACTAATTCGCCTCCTAAAGGGGGTGGATTAATTCGCCTCCTTAAGAGGTGAGATTAATTCGCCTTCTAAAGAGGAAAACTAATTCGCCTCCCACAGGGGGAATTAATTCGCCTCCTAAAGGGATTAATTTGCCTCCATTTGTTTAATTCGCCTTCATTTTACAAATTTATGAAATTTGTGTTATTGTAAGCATCATAAGTCAATTTAGCAGAATATAACAACACATAACATCTTTTGGCCCATTTCAAACAAGAATTTAACCATTAAAATTGCCACAAAGCCTAAAATGCACTCGAAATCACATAACTCAGATACATAATGCTTATACAAAGGATATAAAGGTATAAATGCATACAAAGGTGGGTTCTAACACTTTCTAATCACAAACCCATTTACATTTCCTATTTCTACCCATTTTCACATAATTTCGCATACAAGAATCAAATAAAACTCAATCATATGATAAAGAAGTTCAAAACTATTTCAAACGAGTGTTAAGCATCCTTAAATGAACAAAACCCCTCAATCAATTTAGGGTTTTACCCACTTTTGATTTTGAAGAACCCTAAATCAATTTTTAGGGTTTTCGATCTCAAAAACGGGTTTCACCCTAATTCTTTTAAGAAATGAGACGTTTAGGGAGTGGGGAACAATCTTGAAGATATACCTTAAGCACGAAAATGGTTGGATTTGATGTTTGAAGGTTGGACGAGTTCTATCAATAGGGAAGAGGGAAAATGAATTTTAAAGTATGTGTTTGGTACTATGTGAAATGAGGGGGGGGGGGGTTATTAAACAAGTTTTGTTTTTAACCTTTTTGCCCCCTCAACTATTATAGCCCTAGCACTTTTTCATAAACAAGTTAACTTAGGCATATTGTAGTTTGACAATTAGCACAAATAGTCCCTAATGTTTTAACTATCATACCAAGCAACTTAGTTTTGCAATTTACTCCCTAAAGGCATAAACGCATAACAGTTAAGGCTCACGTAAGCTAAACTTAATTAACTCCCCTTTAATTGTTAACTCGTTATTACTTAAAACCTATTTTCTTTATCACAAACTGATTTTATGAAGAAGATATTTGACATTTTCTCCCCCTCAAACAATGACTCGTTTTCTATTTAAAGAGTTGTAGTCATTGTTTGAGTGGTCAATTGTCTTTGAAAATGATTTTTTGATGACGTTCAAATATTAATCTTTTAGTTTTGAAAACAACACCATAGAAAATAAGATTTCTATTATTTTAACACATAAGCGCACTGACACGTATACTTATGGAATATAGGACGCACATGTTATAACAACCCAAGAATTTTCATCAACCTATTTTACTATTATCACAATTGTACGGGGAAATGTTTCGCTTTATTACATTACTTGTATTGTCAATGTCTTAGTATGTCATAACTAAAGTAGATGAGCTCACGCAACCTATCTTATAACATGAATACCTCTTGAATAAATGAAGGTTGAACGAGTTCTTGAAGGTCTTGAAAAAAAATCAACAATGGAGGTTTAAGTGAGTGTGTTCGTGTGTGTACAAGAGACGAGGCAAAGGGGTGTTTATGTTTAAAACTTTTGGGTTTTGGCATAAATGCCCCCTAAGGTTTACTAAGACTTTCATTTTCCTAATAAACTTTTTCTAAGGTTTAAAGTATTTTCCCAATTGACAATACTAGTCCCTAAGGTTTAGTTATCAAGAGTAAGTCTCACATTTTGACATAATACCCCTAAAGGATTAAACACATAACAAATAAAGCCTGATTGAGTTAAAATTAATTAACTCCCCTTTAATTATTCACCCGTTATTGTTTAAAACCGTTTCCTTTTATCACAAATTGATTTTATGAAGAAGATATTTGACATTTTCTCCCCCTCAAACAATGACCCATTTTCTATTTAAAGAGTTGTAGTCGTTGTTTGAGTGGTCAAATGTCTTTGAAAATGATTTTTCAGATGAAACCGAAAGATGATTATATTATTTTTAAAATCAACACCATGAAAAATAAGATTTCTCTTATTTTGACACATAAGCGCACTGACACGTACACTTATGGAATATAGGAAGCACGGGTTGTGATGCAAAGTAATCACAAGCCTTTGCATGGTTATTAACTTAACCATGCAGCTCGACGACTCCATTCTCCACTTGCTCTTTTATGAAGTGTTATCTGATGTCGATATGCTTTGATCGAGAATGTTAAACATTATTGCAGCATAAGGAAATAACGCTTTTGTTATCACAGTACATTAGAATTTTATTGAATCCAAGGCCATAGTCGATAAATTATGATCTCATCCAAAGGACTTGACCACAACAACCGGACAAAGCTATTTATTCAGCTTTCATACTGGATATCGCAGCGCTTTTCTGCCTTTTTAATGACCAGCTAAATAGTCTGTCTCCTAATAGTTGTATACTTCCAGATGCACTATGTCTTGTATCTTGACAACTCACATGATCAGCATTTGCAAAATCTGTTAGAGCAATAGCAGAATCCTTCGAGTACCATAGTCCCTGATTGACGGTTCCTCTTAGGTATCGAAAGATTCTTTTTACAGCATGTACGTGCTTTTTGGTAGGCCGTGCCTGATACCGAGCACACATACGGACAACATATACCAGGTCTTATCTACTGGATGTTAGATACATAAGGAAACCAACCATGCCACGATAATGTGTAGGATCAACGGCTTTCCCTTGTGTATCCTCATCCAGTTTGGATTTCTCCACCATTGAAGTATCCACTGGGTCACAAGATTCCATTCCGTATTTCTTAAGTGATTCTAAAGCATATTTTTATTGGTTTAAAAAGATGCCTCTGGGGCTTTGTGAAATCTGTAGTCCTACAAAAAATGATATTTTGCCCATCATTGACATCTTGAATTTGGAACACATTATCTCAGAAAATTTATCACCTAGTTTAGTAGTAGTAGAAGCAAAAATAATATCCTCAACATAGATTTGTACCAAGAGGATATCTTTGCCTTTTCTGCTGATGAACAATGTGGGATCAACCGTGCCTTTGAAGAATCATTGAGATAGCAGAAATGATGACAATAGATCATACCACGCGCGTGGAGCCTGTTTCAACCCATATAGAGCTTTCTTCAGTCTGTACACGTGATTAGGATTGTCGGGATCTACAAATATGTCTGGTTGACTAATGTAGACTTCTTCAAGCAGAATACCATTTAAAAATGCCGTCTTTACATCCATCTAGGAGACGATCATATTCATATGAGCAGCAAACACGAGAAATATGCGAACATCTTCTAATCTAGCCACAGGAGTAAAGGATTCTTCAAAATCAATTACCTCTTCCTGATGGTATCCACGAGCTACCAATCTAGCCTTGTTTTTCAAGATTCCCCTCAATTCATCCAATTTGACCTTATATATCCATTTTAGAGTAATAACCATCACTTTATCTGGACGAGGAATGAGTTCCCAGACTTCAAGACGTTCAAATTCATGTTGCTCTTCTTGCATTGCCTCAATCCAACATGACTGAGTTAGTGCATCTTTATACATCTTAGGTTCAACTGATGTTAGGAAGACATCATATTAGCAGAACATGTATTGTTCGTGTAGTTGGAGTCTTGTGGAAACGGGTCTAGAAGGGTCACCAATTATGTTTTATAACAGATGATCTTTTGTCCATTTACTGAGGTGTTTTAAGATTGGAGCATCTGAGTGCACAGTAGTAGAGATAACATCCGATGATGAGGATTCTTCATAAACAGAATCTAGAATTGAAATGCCAAAATAAGGATCGTTACTCATATGTGCGACCTCAAGATCATGTGACTCTTCTTCAGCACTGAGAGGAATTGTTTGGGATTATGATTGTGAAGTGGTTTGTGAGGTACTTGGTGTGGGTGCATCTTGATCAACGGTTGTTTAGAAAGGTAAACCGGTTGACTCAACAGGAGCTGGAGCTTCTTCTACTAGAACTAGAGAGGCAACGCTAGATGGAGGAGAGAAGAACTCATCAAACACTGGTTGAAACACAAGATCCCATTCATGTCTCGATGGTGGTACAAACGGTGCAGAAGGAGGAGGGTTTGGAATAAGTCCTGAACTGAATGTTGCAGAAGTCATTTCATGAAGCGCAGGTTCTAAACTGCTTTATTCAGAAGCCATTGCCGTCAGCTCATCAAAATTAACATAGATGGTTTCAATTATTTTTTGTGTACGTCGGTTGTAAATACGGTAAGCTTTCTTCTTGGGTGCATATCCAATGAAAATACCTATATCAGCTTTAGCTTGAAGTTTGCCCAAATTCTCACTATCATTGTTTGGGTAGCAAGAGTATTCTATCATGTAAGAGCTCATAAGGAGTTTTTCCATGGCGACATCGTATAATGGATCGGTTTTGGGTGTAACATGCGGTAGCAACTGCTTCGGCCCATAGAAATAAAGGAGCTTTTGCATAGATTAACATTGTTCGAGCGGCTTCAACAAGAGTACGATTTCGCCTTTCAACAACACCATTTTGTTGTGGAGTTCGCGCAACTGATGTTTCGTGAGAGATGCCAACCTGTTCATAGTAGTCTCACAGAGTTTGATTAACAAACTCAGTTCCATTATCTGTACGAATGTTCCTTACAGCTGCATTCAATCTAACTTGTATCATTTTCAGAAACTTGATTATAAAATCAGGAGCTTCATCCTTTGATGCTAGAAACTTCACCCATGTGAACCGAGAGTAATCATCCACAATGACGAGGATGTACTTTTTCCTATTTACACTTGCAACACGCATAGGCCCACAAAGATCCATGTGCAGAAGATATAGTTTTTCTTGATTGGTGTCTTCAGATTTAGGTTTATGTGATTGCTTCTTGCTTTTTCCCATAGCACATGCAGAACACAAATGGTCCTTTTCAAATTTAAGTCTGGGAAGACCACGTACTAGACCGTTTCTAGCCAAGTGATTAAGAGCACCAAAGTTTAAATGAGACAGACGTCGATGCCATAACCATGACTTAGTCTTTGTGGCTTTTGACAAGAGACATATAGGAGAAGACGCCATCATATCCCCAATGGACAGAGAATACAGGTTAGTTCCTTGAGATCCTGAGAGTAAATCAACACCTTCCAGATTACGAACAAAGCATGTGTGTTTTCTGAAAGCTACTTCAAGATCTGAGTCGCAGAATTGACCAACTGAGAATAGATTGTGTCATAGTCCTTCCACATAATACACCCTGGAAATTGTGACGTTCCCTATCTGATAATCACCATACCCTATTATCTTCGAAACTTGGTCGTTACTAAATTTGACAGTACCAAGAAATTTATGAATGAAATTAGTGAGCTGAGAGCGATCTCCGGTCATGTGCTTGGAGCAGCCAGAGTCCAAATACCATATAACAATTTGGACAACCTGTAATCGATAAGAGAAGAAGAGGATGGAGAAACTAAAGTATCGGATCCCCGATATGTATCGGGTTCTATTCTGTTATCAGTAATAGATTTTACTACCTTACGTTTGCTATTAGGAACTGTCAAGTTTAAAAGAATCATTGATCCGGTGGTCTTGGTGAATCAAACCATATGGTAGTCATGTTTAGAGAGAGAAAGTAGAGGGAGAAACTAGTGTGTGTAAAATATATGAAAAGTGAAAATGAATACAAGAGTCTCACCCCTCCATGGAAGCAATGGAGGGGTATTTATACCACCATCTAATACATAGTATGCTAAGTTAACAACTTTAGACCCTACATATGGTGGTATGTTAAACTATGGTAATTCCGTAATGTCGTCACATAAAACAAAATCCTAACAATCTTCCCCTATGGGACGATATACGGAATTACTTACAATATTTTCCTAACAAGTACATAATGATTAAAACAAGAACTTCCAAGAAGCTTTCTGTTAGCCTTAATTTTATATAAGTCGAACAAGAATGTTATCGGTCTTATTAGTCAAAATTAGTCTTGTTAATTAATAGG
>BQNB010070938.1:17667-30855 GCA_026074375.1 Tanacetum coccineum
AATACAACCCGTGTGCATCGCACGGGTCTGCATGCCTCGCATTTAATAGAAACTGACTTTCATATTGAATGAAACCTGATCTTGGTTTTCTTCATTTATGAATCATGCTTCTATATTTATTGCAATAAAAGTTTAAAATAAAATGATGCAATTGAAAGGAAGTGTATGTAAAATCTTGAGCAAAGTTAAAGGCCTAAAATAAAAAATAAAAGTGGCCCAACGATCATGTTTAAGTGGTACTCATTTATATTTTATAATTTAAAGTCGTTTAAATATAATGAACACACGAGCTATAAATTTGTTCAATAGTATCATATATAAAACAAATCAACAGATTTAAGTAACAAATAATAAATGAAGGACATAAATGGTATATGTAAACAACATTTTGAAGGTTCACTGACATGGTGGATCCACTTTTATACCAAAAGACCCAGTTTTGCAAATCAAATTAAAATAGACCCATGTTTGCAAAGAGATTTGAAAAACGCACCATTTATACAAAAAACTCACCAAAGAGTTCTTGAAGTTATAGGCATCTTATATAAGTTCTTGTGTGAAGAGATCCAGTATGGCAAGAGAAAGGACGTATTTGAACGGTACAGTGAGGAGAATAGTGGAACCGAACAAAAGTACCATAGCAACTTCTGTTGTTATCTGGGAAAAGAACAACCAAGAAACGAGCACTTAAATCGATCTAGATACGAACTCTAATCAAGTAAACTGATATATTCTGGTTATGATTCTTTACTTATTAGGGTACGAATAAGCATAATTGAAGAGGCGGATTGGATTAGCTGTGATCCTCTTTTCCTATGAAAATCTTAATACTTGACTTTAGAAATGGTCGTTTGACTGTTCGTCAAAGAACAAAATATCTATTACATACCAAAGTAGTGGAACCCAGTGGACTAAGAGGGTGCATGGGATTGCAAAGTTTAATGATAAGAGAGACACTTCTGACGTGTTTGTATTGTTGAGGCTGATTGGCTTATTTGCTTGTTCTTTTGTGAAATATTCCGTAAGCAATTTGTACTAAGCATATTTTAACGTGCTTATCTTAAAGTGTTGGCCATAGGTATAATCTGAAAATATGCAATCCCATACACCCCCCTAAATCATTAACACAAATAACTTGTAATGGTGACAACAGGCAGATATGTAATGTTCGCTAACCTGTGGTTGACCTGCAAGAAGAATTGTACGGACTTTCAGAAGCGAAACATTGATACTTTGCATGGCCCTGCTCATTGAGACCCTTCTGCACCAACATGCTTGTTGCCAAAGCCATCAACGTCACAGGGAACACATAAGACAAGAGGTTTCTGAAAGTTGAAAAATACATCATTTTATAAGCATATGTGACTTAATTCTAAAGTTCTGCGATGCAAGAGAGTGTCAACATACGTGAAGAAGATAAACTTGGATGTGAAGCATAGTTTCAAGATTCCTTCTCTAAGTGATCAAGATGCAGAATTGATGAGATTCTTTGAAGAACATATTCAAAGAGAGATTGAAGCATCGAGATCAAATGAGAAGATTGGAAAGTTACGCGAACGGAAAACCACTTCAACAACGAAGAGAGCGTCCAGAATAATCGACCCTTAGAGGGAGATTGTTAGGAATTAAAAGTGTCAATTATTAAAAAGTGAAATACTCTTATATATTTAGTAATTATGATCTTCTCAATTCTGTTGGAAGGTGGTTGATTACGTATGGTAATCTTTCCGAAACTTCTTCCAAGGCGGCCCTGCTCATTGAGACCCTTCTGCACCTAACATGCTTGTTGCCAAAGCCATCAACGTCACAGGGAACACATACAAGAGGTTTCTGAAAGTTGAAAAATACATCAAATTTTATAAGCATATGTGACTTAATTCTAAAGTTCTGCGATGCAGAGGTGTAAACATAGTGAAGAAGTTTACTTGGATTGTGAAGCATAGGTCTTCAAGATTCCTTCTCTAAGTGATCAAGATGCAGAATTGATGAGATTCTTTGAAGAACATATTCAAAGAGAGATTGAAGCATCGAGATCAAATGAGAAGATTGGAAAGTTACGCGAACAGAAAACCACTTCAACAACGAAGAGAGCGTCCAGAATAATCGACCCTTAGAGGGAGATTGTTAGGAATTAAAAACGTCAAGAGTTAAGTACATAGATCGTCCTTGTGGTTGTCCCAAATTGCAACTTTCGTCCTAAAAGTCCTGAAATTACACTGGTCATCCTTGTAGTTGTCCATTTTGAGTTGACCGGTCCTTTGACCGTAACTTCATCCAAAATTTCATTATCTTTTTCACTCGTCAGGGGTATTTTTGGCAGATCAAGTGCTTCTCCATTAAATATCCACCTAACTTCTACTTTAAACCAACTATTTCACTTTTTTGTTTCATTCTTCGTCCCTCCATCTTCTCTCACACATGCAATCTCTGAGGTTGTTCTTCATTGTCTGATCATGGTGAAGTTAAGTGTTGATTTGAATTAGCCTAAAGATAGCTCAAAGACTGATATAGCTGCACAAAATGGTAAGAACATTAGAATTTTGGCGTCGTGTTACTTATAATTGTGATTATGGTACAATTGTTGTTAATATTAAGTGGTTATAATTGCAGGTCGTACCCCTAATTCACTGACATTGGAAATCCACTATGGCGGGTGGTTTACACCAACACCTAGTAGGTCTTACATTGGTGGACATGTATCATCAGTTAATGTTGTTGACATTGATGGGTTTTGTTTACATGACCTTAAAGATATGGTAGTTAAACTTGGTTATGGTGTAGAAGACTTAATGTACTGCCATTTTTTGATACCAAGTTTAGGCTTAGATTATGGTCTGCACAATTTGAATGTTGATGCTGATGTGTTAGAAATGGCAAAGTATGTTAAGGACTATAAGATCATTTTGGTGTATGTTGAACATGGAAGTAGTAATGTAGACACAAGTATCTTTGTTACACCTAAGAAGGGAGTTGCAATAGCAGTTGATAATCACTTAAGAAAGGCTCCTATAGAAATTGATAGCAATCCTGATGTGAATAAGAATTTAACACATACGTGTCATAGGATTTAAAAAAAAGAGTGGGAACAGGTTAGTCTAAGTCATTAAGCATTGGTGAAGTAATAAAAAATTTGACTAAAAAACAGCCTTCTAGTTCTATGGAAGCACCAATTGTAGTAGAGTGTGCTGAAGACCTTTTTAAAAAACTTGATGACATACTAGGTGAGTATGCACACATTAGGGAGCAAATAACTGGGAATGAGAGCACTAGGAATGAGAGCACTAGGAATGAGATCACTGGGAAGCAGATGGTAGTTCATGTAGGTAATAGTTCTACAGTCGATGATGTGCTTGAATTGGATATGCTATTTGAGACAGAAGGGGTTGGTCTTGTTGGAAAGTTCAAAGAAGTGGAGGTTGATGCAAATAATGAATCAGAAGAAGAGAGTGACACATAAGGAGATTATACAAAGGATAGTGATTAAGAGGATTTAGATTATGATCTAAAGCATGATGATGTGTTTGATGATGATGAGCATATAGTTGAAGAAGTTCATGTGAATATGAATAATTTCATATTCACTGCAGACCCTAAACATGATACAAGTATAGGTGGTGTTGATGTTCAAGATGATGATCTAGATGTCATTGATTATGACTCATTTGGCAGCGACTTAGATGATGGAATTGATTCTGAAAAGAGAATGCAACTTAGGGGATTAAGAAGAATAGGCAAGCAAAAAAACAAGGGTCCCAATAAGTATTACTTCTACTTAGAGCAGCAATTTGCTAGTAAGGAAATTGTGAAAGGAAGAGTTAAAAAATATTCAGTTGAGACTAGAAGATAGCTAATACTAGTAAAAAATGATAATGAAAGGGTGAGAGTTAGATGTGAAGGCACAATTTCAGCATTGGTACCTTATGTTGCTACTGATAATAATACGGACAAAAATATATTTTCTAAAACAAAAGGTGGTTCAGCCATTAGAGAGAACATCAATAGTGGCAAGCAGAATATTTTGGGTAAAGACAAAACAGTGGAGGGGAAGGGTAAAAAGGTAAATACACCAAAGAAAGTAGACAAAAACTCATGCCCTTGGACAATGCTTGTTACATACACTAAAGAATGCAGATGGGAAGTAAGAACATTAATTGAAGATCACATCTGCATACAATCAAGAGCAATTAAAGCTTGTACATCTAGGTTTTTTGCAGATCATGTTATCAAATCACTTGCTATTAATCCTGATATTCCTGTGAGGGCAGTTCAAGATCAAATGCAGATTTTTTTTAAGGTGGGGGTCTCAAAGATGAAAGCTTTTAGGGCAAAGAGAATTGCATATGATATTATGACAAGCAGAGCAGTATTCACTGCTTAAAGAATATGCCCAAGAATTGATCAATCAAAATCCAGGCACAACTGTCCGGATTGATGTACAACAAGAACCAAATCCAGAGTCTCTTACAAGAACTTTTAAAAGGGTGTATGTGTGTTTGGGAGCGCTCAAACAAGGTTTTAGAGCTTGTGGGAGAGAAATCTTGGGATTAGATGGATGCTTCATGTCAGGTCCTTGGCCAGGTCAAATACTAACAACAGTTGAGGTTGATGCAAACAATGGGATTTATCCAGTAGCATATGCTATAGTTGAAGCAGAAAGTAAGGCATCTTGGTGTTGGTTTTTGAACTTACTTGGGGAGGATCTTGGTATAGAAGCCAACTTCAACTACACTTACATTTCTGATAGGCAAAAGGTACAAATTTTATTGTATAATTTGTTATGTGTTTTATGTAAACTTAGAAAAGATACAGTTTTAATCTCATCCTTAACCTTAACTGTCCACAGGGACTTATACAAGCCACTGCAAGTGTGTTTCCAAGTGCTGAACACAGGTACTGTGTTAGGCATATTCATGAGAATATGAAGTCACAGTTTAAAGGAGGTGTGTACAAGGAGATGCTCTGGAATGCAGCCAAAGCCACTTCTGAAGGTGAATTCAAGAAAAAGATGGGTGAGCTCAAGTCATTCAACTCTGATGCTTATGATTGGTTGATGAAGATTTCATTAGAACAATGGAGTAGAGCCTATTTTTCAGGTAATTAAGTAACTCACAATGGACAAAACCATATTAATAATCAGTCATATGCTGATATAGTGTGTCATTTGTTTAACAGGCAGAGCCAAATGTGATATACTAATAAACAACATCTGTGAGGTGTTCAATAGGCAGTTAGTTGATGGCAGAGATCAACCCATCATTACTTGTTTGGAATATATCAGAGAGTACTTGATGAAGAGGATTGTGGTAGTTCAGAAAGTGATAGCTAAGACTGTTGGACCACTTACTCCTTCTGTGACAAAAATGTTTGATGCTATCAAAAAAAGGCTACTGAGTACAATGTTCAATGGAATGGAGGTTTTTTATATCAAGTAACTGGGCCTTACAAGGATCAGTATGTTGTTAACATGGATAGAAGGGTGTGTTCTTGTAGGAAGTGGGAGCTGACTGGAATACCATGTAAACATGTTGTGGCTGCAATATACAACATGTCTGAGAATTCAGTGGGAGTTGGTATACCTGAACAATGGGTTCATGCTGCTTACAGACTTGAAACATGGGCACATGTATACTCATTCAAGGTCAACCCATGTAATGGAAGGGATATGTGGCCAGTAGTTGAGTCTAGAACAGTCATAATACCACCTTTGTACAAACCCCCAATTGGCAGGCCACCAAAGAAGAGGAAGAAGTCAAATGATGAGATTGCAAGTCAAAGTGCTTCATCAGGCAAGCTTTCTAGGAAGGGCAAGTCAGTCAGTTGTGGTAAATGTGGCAATGTGGGTCATAACAGGAAAGGCTGCAGGGGTCAAGGTGGTGGTTCTAGTCAAGCTGGTGCAACAAATGTATCTGGTCAAGCTGCTGGTGCAAGGATGGTCTCTGGTCAAGCTGCTGGTGCAAAGAAGGTCTCTGGTCAAGCTGCTGATGCAAGGAAGGCCTCAAGTCAACCCAGTGCAGCACAAAGCACAGCAAAACAAGGACCAAGGCAAGGTTTTCAAAGACCAATAGCTGGTCCAGCTTTTGGATCACAAAGAAAGACCAAGAAACTTGTGGATCTTTGAACAATATGAATTCTGTTTACTTTCATGTAATTAGGATTATAACTCTAGTTGCCATGCAATAACTCTGTGTTTGGCTGACTCTGTGTTTGGTATATGTTTGGTTAGAAGTATTCTGTTTGGTTGACTCTATGTTTGGTTACAAGTATTAATTTTATGTTTAGACCTTCTAAAGTCAACTGTTGTTAAGAGTGTACATTGTGTTGCTATTGTTACAGAGTTTGACTTCTAAAGTCAAATAGGGTTCTTACAAAACTATTAAAAAAACCAAATGCTAAACAGTACAAACAATGTATATAATATAGACCAATTTCCATTACTAATGTACCAAAACCATTGGTTCTTACATAACCAACATCAGACAACAACAAACAAGATCATCTAAGATCATAGACATAAACCTACATCATCATACTACAACTTCCATTAAAGTACACCAACACAGAACCACTAGAAGACAGATAAACCTAAGATAAAAGTAGGAAAAGAGCAAATGCCACCCAACTCAAAATCAGATACTTCTTCAACTTCCTGTTTGCTTGCACAAGCACCATCATGTCAGCTTCCAACCTATTCCTCGACCTTAACAAACCCGGTATTATCATCAATGCTCTTTGACACATGGGAGGATCCAACCAGCCAAAATAAATATAACGTTGGCCTTCAATCTGTGGGCAGCCAAGGAACCTGCGACCTGGATTAGCATCAGTCCAGGATGTTCGGGTGACTGCCGGAAGCCCACAAAAAACATAAGGCCATTGATCTTAGAGGTTAGGGTTCTTGGGAGTAGTTTTGGATTGGGTGAAGTGGGAATTGGGCGATGTATCGAGGGAGTTATAAGGAGTGGGATTTGGCGGGAGATCTTATGTGGGAGTTATATGGTAACACCGTTAGTCCTTGAGGTGGCAATTATTGTGATCTGCCGAAAATACCCCTGACGAGAGAAAAAGATAACGAAATTTTGGATGGAGTTACGGTCAAAGGACCGGTCAACTCAAATTGGACAACTACAAGGACGACTGATGTAATTTCAGGACTTTTAGGACGAAAGTTGCAATTTCAAGACAACCACAAGGACGATCTATGTACTTAACTCAAGTGTCAATTATTAGAAAGTGAAATGCTATTATATATTTAGTAATAGTTTTACTTTATTAATGATTTAATAATACCTAACGGGTCAATTAATTAAAATTAGCCCATTAAGCTTAGTTAGTCAAGTCACTAAGAAGAGAATAATATAGTGTTAGTCAAACGGTATAAAATGTGTATATAAAAACGTGTATAAACGTGCATAAAAACTTATATAAAAATGTTCAATAAAACGTATATAAAAGTGTGTAAAAATATGTGTAATAAAAGTATAAAACGTGTATAAGAAAACCGTGTATAAATATGTGTGTAATAAAACGTGCATAAAAACTTATATAAAAATGTATAATAAAAATATGTGTAATATAACGTGTATAAAAACTTATATAAAAACATATAATAAGACGTACATAAAAACGTGTGTAATAAAACGTGAATAAAAACTTATATAAGAATGTATAACAAAACGTATATAAAAGCGTGTGTAAAAATATTTGTAATAAAAGTATAAAATGTGTATAAAAACTTATATAAACATGTATAATAATATGTATATAAAAACGTGTATAAATTTTTTGAAGATAATTATAAAAGAATTTTTTTTAAGAAAACAAAGTTTTGAGTTAATTTCAAACGGCCGTTAGCATAATGAACTAACGTTGCAAACGTTTGTTGGCTAAATAGACAAACGTCGCCACATGAAGTCGTTATGGACTAACGGTACCTGCTCATCCGATCACTCAGTACACACAATAACATGAATTCAAAAGATTGGTGTTACAATTGAAAAAAGAAGATTTTACTGACAAATATGATACATTATCAACCAATTAACCCAAAGATATTTAGACTGTCTTTCATTTTAACCCACCGTAACTTAAACAACTTGTGTTTGGGTAAAAGGTTTGACCCGCGTACCCCAACCCTGTTGGAATGTGTGACTTGGACTAGCCGTGTACGACTAGAAGTGTGTGAGCCTATTGGAGGCACACACGTTAAAACATTTAGAGTACGTCTAAACTTCACGAAAGCTTTTAAAAGTAAACCATTTACCCTTTGGATGTCCAATAGGTGGCCGTCCAAAATAGAGGGTTCTAGAGAGGGTCCATGTTCATTGTACCTAGGTGATAAGGGAATAAGTGTATGATAAGTTTTGGAGGAGTTTTGATAAGGATAAAACTCAAGGTTTTGATCATTATTACATTTAGGGTTTGGAGGCTATATAAAGACCTCACCCCTAAATCATATGAACGACACACACAACATACAAACTCCCAAAATCTGACCTTCCTTCTCCTTTTCACATATACAAATCGATCACCCTTAAACCCTAATTAGGTTTTCTTGTTTTTGGTTTTCTACCTAATTCGGTTAACCCATTTAAGGGTTTTTGAATTGTGATTTGATCTAAGGCTGCTCCAGTAGGTTCATAGTCTTGGTTTACAAGTTGTCAAGGAGTGACAACTGATAGATTCGATCTAGGGTTCTTGGTTATGATTTTCGGTGGTTTCTGCTCTATTTCGGTTACAATCGAAATTGGTGAAACCCTAAACACACCTTCTAATTTTTGGTGAAATCAATTAGGGCTTGATTTGGTACTTTATTCAGATTGGTTGGGTTTACAATTGTTGTTTGGGATACACGTGAAGTAGGACTAGCATCCGGGCGTGCTTCGGGAAGGGTGTTCAGGAAGGTGTTCGATGCGCACATGGCGTTTGACACATAGAGGGGCCAAACCTTATAGACATTTAACAGTACAGAGGAACCAAATATTAATTCAAGTTTTAAATTCATGCAATAGGCGATATTTAGTTTACAAGATTGATACAGGCTTTTGTTGTGATCTTTGCGATTGTAGATCTATCTATATTGCCATCAAAAAAACGCGAGAAGCGGCCTGCATGGAATTGTATAAGTCTCAAGTTGTGTTTCAGTATATTCTTTAACATTATTCATTGTTTAATGTTCTTTCCGATATAATCTAATGTATTTTACTTTATGGATTTCATGCAACCATTCTTGTAATGTATAAATCTCGATACATATACGGCCTAGCGGCGGCAGGATCTATATGGGATTATGGGGCGCCGGTGCGCATATTCGCATGAAATCGTCAAATAAAAATACTGATTTGTTAGTGTAATAAACATTTTATTCATTAATACTGACTATTTCATTAAAAGTGCACCTCACTAAACTAAAATACAAATTAAGCCACACCATCAATAAGCCAAATAATTTAAAAAGCTTCATCAATCTTTAATCTTCATCGTGCTGTGCACAATGCAAACGACACGTACGTAACATGCATACAGACGTCGACAGCGTATGTATGAAATAGACGCATCGAGTAGCAAGGGTGTTGACAATGAAGTAGGCCTAAACTCTAAATTTTCACTAGAAAAAAAAACTATGTCTTCAAGTCAATTAGTGACTTTATTTGCTCTATCTATAAGTAGTGATCAATAGCAAAGCGTTAGATATCCCCCTTATTAATCTCTTGTGAGTCGTCTTGACTGTCTTATCATTAACCGTGCTCATGCTAAGTCTATTTATACATACTACAAATCCCAATGATAACTCGATAAATGCATCTAATGAACCATAACTACCTGGTTGCCTGAGCATTGATTCTCACTTGTTCCAAGCGAGGTAGGGGTTTTAATTCGAGCTGAGCGGGGAAGTGGGTTTCATCGTCCAGTCATCGACAGGCAATATGTGCTCATTCAACTCCGGAATATCTCTTTTGTAGGTGGGCCAGAAGGATGAATTAATGCGGACTATACTCAAGCGTAAGAATGATTTTAGCAATTTGTTTTGGTAATTGTATCTTCAAGTCAACTATAGTCTATACAATCTTATGCTACCTAATGCGGCTACTATTGACTACATCTCTGTACAATTTGCAAGGAAATAATTTAGACTTGATCAAGATATTGACTGGCTACTTGTTTTGAGTTTTTTCCAACTTTAGCGAGTTTGTTTCCTTCTTTTCTTGATTGCCATTGGTGTCGTTCGAGTTGAATGGCAACACGGAAACAGGGGAGGCAGGCACAGTTATCTGGGAAAAGAACAAATAAAACTTACGTACGTTAACCAAGAAACGAGCACTTAAAATCTACATATGAACTCTAACCAGGTAAACTGATATATTCTGGTTATGATTATTTACTTATTTGGGTACGAATAAGCATAATTGAAGATGCGGATTGGCAATACTTTTCCCCGGAGTCATGTCGTTGGGGAAATTTTTTGCCAAATGTATAGTTTTGTTGACTGAAAATGGTGTGGGGCCCACGTTGACGTCGGGGAAAATCGTACCGACGCGGCTTCCCCGGCGTCAAAGGCACGGCGTCATGTCGCCAACGAAAAGTTTCCCCGGCGGTCACCGGCAAAAACCACAAAAAGTCGTTGGGGAACATAAACGAATGGACAAGACTTTTGTTCATGTTCGTTCATTTAACTAAACGAACGTAAAATATTGTTCATGTTCGTTCATTTAATAAATAAACAAACATAAACGAACTTGTTACCCAACGATTCATGAAATGATCACTGAACGTTCAATTTGTTTAGGGCCCTCCAAAGCAAGGTTTTCAAGATCGAGATCCTACTCAGGATCGTTTTCGTATTTGCAAGATCGAGATCGTAAGATCCTACTATAATGTCATTTTCCTAATAGTCTTTGTAATATTATACAAATCTACAAGTTGTTATATATCATAAACACAAAATTATATGAATATTTCATAGAAATGTTGTCATAAATTATGTTTATGAAATTTTATACGAAGATTAACATGTTGTTTTTTTAATTGTAGAAAACACAATCCATAAATTTGTAGTTTTGTAGTTTGAGGTTCGAGAAAAGTAAGATCGGATCGTATTAGATCTTAAGATCTTATGCTCAAGATCGGGATCCTATAATATCTTAAGCTTGCAAAGATCCTATGTAGGATCTGGATTGTTTTTGCTTTGCAGTATCATAAAATCGTAAGATCTTAAGATCATGATCGGGATCTTAACAACCATGCTCCAAAGGGCTTGTGTCCCAATGGTACCCTTATTGTGTGAGAAGCTCACCAACCAAATGGTTGTGAGTTCAAATCCTGCTTAAGACATGTAAATAAATTTGTTGCATATATATTGTGAGATAGTTAATTGCCGTCATATATATATAAAAACCACACCTCTTGAATAAGGTGAGGAGGAGTGTTCCTTCAAAATTTCAAATATTACAAATTTACAATAAAATACACAAATATACGTATGTTGCATTATTGAGCCTATACTAAAGAATGATCTTCACTTTCAAAACCAATCTTAATCAAATCCGAATTGAACCTTAACAAGTAAGTTTATGCAGAAGACAATAAACACAAATAGCCAAATATATGAAGATGGAATGGGTATCCCGTTCGCTTGTTGCCCACGTACACTAATATAAAGTTTATAAACCGACTTAATTAAAATTAGTTTCCAAATTATAAAACCAAAGAAGCTATAAATATACGTCAAAACTATCAATTACTTATCACCAAATAAATAACAAGAGATTTTTAACCCAGAAGAAGAGAATGCTGCATTTTCCGCCCCAGACGAATTGTTCATCTTACTGTGGATCTGGTCTACGGTGTTTTGTTTTTTCACCTGTATGATCTACCACGCTATGTTTTCGTTGGTCGACACTGTGGCTGCAAGTGCTGTCAACGCCGATGTCCATAACATGGTCACCTTTGTTGGTGCCTGGTCGTTTAAATAATGAGTTTTGTTCAATGTGCGTTTTTCAAATCTTTTGCATACACATGGGTTATTTAATTGATTTGCCAAAACTGAAGTCTTTTGGTATAAAAATGGACCCACCATGTCAGTGTGAACCTTCAAAATATTTTTTACATATACCATTTATGTCCTTCATTTATTATTTGTTACTTAACTCTGTTGATTTGTTTTATATATGATACTATTGAACAAATTTATAGCTCGTGTGTTCACCGTATTTAAACGACTTTAAATTATAAAATATAAATGAGTAGTACTTAAACATGATCGTTGGGTCACTTTTATTTTTTATTTTAGGCCTTTAACTTTGCTCAAGATTTTACATACACTTCCTTTTAATTGCATCATTTTATTTTAAGCTTTTATTGCAATAAATATAGAAGCATGATTCATAAATATTCATGATTCATAAATGAAGAAAACCAAGATCAGGTTTCATTCAATATGAAAGTCAGTTTCTATTAAATATTGAAGCATGATTCATAAATAGAGGAAAGTGTATTTAAGTTGAATTTAATATGATATCGATTTTACATACTTTTGGCTTACAAAGCATTAGTATTAACATATTTTCATAAAACACTTGTCATTCTTATACATTATTCTCAACTACCTACCTAACTAAATAATAATTTCCTGTTTATTCAATGAAGCTTCTCATATTCAAATTAAACTTCCTATATTTTCGTTTCATACTTTGTAGCTTTCTCATACCCACCCAAATTATCATGTAATGTTCTCCACAAACACTAGTTTTCTTGATCTCCTTTCTAATTTTACACCAGACCCAAATTCACAACCTGCATTGCCTAATGATGATACATTTAGGACATTTGATGAATGCAACTCACAATATAGTGACAACAACAGTGAATCAAATAATGACATTGGAGATGAATATGGGCGTGAAGTTGCAGCTCAATCACACTCTCAAAGAGTTATGGATTTTATGAATGATGTTGGTGATGCATCAGATGAAGACGCTGACGACAAGGTTCGTATAGATGTTTGGAGTGAATTAGAAAATAAAATTCGACTTGGAATGCAATTTGAAAATAAAAAACAAGTCAAAAATGTTGTAACACTTTGGTCGATCGCCAATAATAGGGAGTATAAAGTCTTGTATCGATCTTACCTTTAACCGAACTGTTGCTCTTTTTAGAAAGCATAGTGCCACTGCAATGAGTTGCAATACACCT
>BQNB010070939.1:0-32942 GCA_026074375.1 Tanacetum coccineum
CATGAATACCTAAGATGTCAAACCACGAACACGCAAGTATAATGATATTCATCATAAGCTGATATCGCAAATATAGGAGCACTGTGAAGGTAATAATTCCTTTTCAATGGCTCGTCATAGCGAACATTAGATATTTAGATTGTGTCCGGGGTCACTTTAGTTATGTCATGATACCAACCTTATAAATCCTTCCACCTGTATGTAAAATTCTATCTTGAGTTTGTAACTAATGAATGCAAATGCCAGTTTATGAAGTATTGGAAAACTGTCCATGCTAGGATGAAATTGAAATTGAAAGCTAGACGTCTGTCAAAAGGATTTATATGCTTGTAAGATTCTTAGAAACTTATTGACTTAGTTTACCGTGAATTTTTACAACTGAGAGTCTCTTGTATCTTCATTTTTCCTGCAAAGGAGACAATCTCTTCCTGCTTTGAACCATCCTTAAAATATTCATCATATTCCGTCATTTTTCTGATGATGAAGGTTCACACGTCCCTTTTTCTTTTGTTTTCTCATCTGCCATCTGTCCCTCATAAAACAGAATTTTGTGCAATGTATTATCCTACATAATCATGCACACCAAACAATAAGTAAAAAACATAAGGGTTCGCTTTTTTGATCATTTCGATTAAGATATCTATTACATGATTTCAATCATATATCACGATTGGGCATATAAAGATTTATTACAGTCGTTAACTACACCCCAAAAGAAGATCCGTACTTTTGATTTTTCTGGAATCTGCATTACAAACCTGCTTGTGCTTAACAAATATTTCAGTTCGCTTAAAAATACAGTCATTCAGCACTTCATATCTAAATATTATTCCTCAAAAAAAGATAAAAGTTTTTTCTGTAATAAAAATGTTATAGGTTAATTTTGACATGGCAGGAGGAGTAATAGCCTTATAACCTTACAGGTAGCAACTCTAAACTTTCTTTCATACATACGTACATGTATGCATACATATATACACTAAATCGGTACTCGCACGTTGCAACGATGGTTACTCGTATACTTAAAATTTCCTGTGAGAAATTATTTTATGTTCTACATAATTTGATCACCAATAAATGATCATTTGTAGACTCAAAAGAATATAGCATACTACCCACGCAAATAACTATTTATCAAAACTGTTTGAACGTGTAAAGAGGTGAAAAAATAGGCAAGACTGTTAGTGTTAGGACAAACTGGGTCTTGGTCAAAAAGAGTAATTTTGACCCGTATACTCTCTCTCCAAAAAAATTCAATAATATTAGTGTAAAATTATAAAACTTAATGTTCATGCTATCATGATCAAAGTTTTTGAATATTATGAGAGGCTTATGGACTGGTTGTGGAGCTCCCCGTGTTAGTTGTCAGCTGAAGACAATTGGTAAGACCTTAAAAGTACACGCACAACAACTTTAAGAATTAAGTATTGCCCCTTACGAAGAGCGTATAGATCGTATCGAGCTTATGACCTTGAAACTAAAACTGTTTAACTATCGTCGTTTTAGGTTCCCCATGTCTAAACTTATGCACACTAATGGTTATAAGAGACATTATCCTCTTAAACTTATTTTGTATTCAGCTCCTAACTTTAGTCAATCTACAGGTTGTTAGTTTCGACTTTAGGTACATTAGTGTTACATATATTTTAACCAAAATGCAATCTTTGTTCTATAAAAAATGTACATTAACAAATATTATCAGCAAGCTTAATAAATAACATTTAGTATAAAGTATACAAAAAGGACTATGGATAAAGGTGATTTGTTTGAGCTGCTGCATGCTTTCAAAGTTTTCTTTGTATATTATGAGTGCCATCAAAAACTTTGAATTCAGTACCTCTAGTTTAATCTTAATGTTGTGATCATCGATTGAATTTGACCCATCCCCCAACCACCCATTTTGCCACCTTTGTCATGTGCCTATGTATGATGCATATATAACTACTAAGTTCTTCCTTGTGCTAACTATAGTTGTGTCCCTCGTAAATTTTACTACTTTTTTTCTTATTTGGATGACGGATGCTAAGATAAACCATGAAAGCACTTTAAGAACAAAATATTTAATACCTGAGTAAAGTGGCCAGATGCTCCTCATATTTTACTTATCAATTATTCTTCTTTTCTCTTCTTCCAAATCCTTTCAATAGCTTTTGATTTCGCCTCCTAGACTTTAGCTTCTCGGCTAGTGAAATCAGTAGGAATAGCATTAGGGTCTCGAGCTTCCTCTTATTCGTCTGACTGGCATGACACTTTTTATATGTCTTTGTTTATCAACTGAATCCACGACAATATCAGGGCTATTGTGTTTTTCTAGTTCCTGCATAACACAAACTTAATGAAATTACTACCAAGAAGAATCATCATAGATATGTATACATGCATTTGCCATTGTGTAAATTTTTAATCCTAAACTCATATCAAGTCCAAATTCTAAGCATTGGGTACCAATAGTCATACCTTTACCCAATATTGAGCTTTATTATAAATTTAAAGATGTCGTGACGTATATTACAAACTATTACATGTTTTTGGGTCACACTTATATTGCTGCACACATATCTAACATTTTTGTTTTCCTTCAATTTTATAGGTTTTTGATAAGGTTCAAGATGAGGAGTCGTGCAGGTATAGTTAAATCTTTACTTTGATCCATTTTATATGAGAGCAACAGATATCTCAACTATGTAATTATGATTTTAATTTCGTGTATTACAATTGCAGATAGGAAACCTCCTGTAGTGGGACGTGGCAGGGGATGAGGTAGAGAGGATGGCACCAGTGGGCGTGTTGCAAATGAAGGAAATGGTAGAGGCCGGGGCAGGAGTGGGTCGGTGGCATGACTGGTGGGGTCAGAGGTATTTAAATCGGTATTATTATTCATTGCTTTCCTTTTTCTAATGAATTCTATTGAAGCTGCTCTTTACACAGAGCGGTTTGGTTCTTGTTACAGGTGGAGGGCGTGGACGGTATTAACGCGTAGAGGTCTAAAACAACTATCGGGTGCTGCTTTTGCCACTATTTTAGAAGGCGTATAGCGGACCCAGCAATGGTATGCAGTTGAATTTTGGAAGAGCCAGTTTTTATGCTCGGTAAGTTGTTTATAGCTTGTTAAAAATGCTTCTTTTTATTGGATGGGGCGAGCAAGCTTTTTGGTTATTTAAAGTTTAGAAAATTTTAACTTCTGCCTAGAAACTTTATTTGGTTAAAAGAGATCATTCTCGTACTTGACACAATTTATTCACATGCGATATTTCAAAACCTATGGAGTTTCATAGTTACCTCATGCCTAACCTGCCCATTTTCCAGTCTCCACGTTTAAAGTCAACATCTGAATAACATGTCCAATTCAAGGAAGAGTAGAGCATACCTTACTGCCATGTCGCTTATTCAAGGACTCGTTCCACACGTTGGCAACATATTTATCCTTTTAAAAAGAAACTTGAAGAACATACACATACACATTTACAATACAATGTTATATATTCCCAGTCAAAGTACCTTAACAACGGTGGAATTGTTTTTGTACTTACCGCTTCTGTCCTTAGCTACCAGCGTTGGCACATGTTCTTTCCTCTTGAAATGCAAACAGCCCATATCAACGCGATGGGGCTCGAATCTACAAATAAAGCTGTTTTGGACATAAATAGTGTTATGGGCTATTTGGATTATTGAATTTTTTACAGTAAAAAGGTAAAAAAAAAAACCTTCTTTTGTGCTGATTTTTGAACTTCTTTGGTGCTGATTTTTTAGGTAGTAAAGTAGCTTTTTCGTTGCTGAGATTTTATGCATCAAATTGATTGTTTGGCTGCTTAATTTTGTGCAGAAAGGTACCTTCAAAGGGTTGTTTGGTACTAAAATTTATTATGCAGAAAATTGGCATTTTGGTGTTGAATTTTTATGCAGAAAACTGGTTGTTTGGTTGCTGAATTTTGAGCGTAAAAGGACCTTCAAAGGGTTGTTTGGTTCTAAAGTTTTATGCAGAGAATTGGCATTGTGGCTACTGAATTTTATGCAGGAAATTGGGTGTTTTGTTTGCTGAAATTGTGTGTAGTAAAGTGACGTTAAAGGGCTATTTGATTGCTAAATTTTTGCATAAAAGTGGTTTTTAAACGACGTTTGGTTGCTGATTTTTTTTTTGCATAAATTTGGTGTTAGTTTATGAAAAGTACAGTTAAAGAGTACATGTGAGTTTGGATTTAAAACTAAAATCAACCTTGTACCAATACTAATGCAAATATTTTGGTGTTCTTCAAAAATGTTATTGAAAGCTGCATAATCTAAGAATTAAACAACATGAGAAGGCTATATACCGTGGCTCTGTGCGGAACTCGATTCAGGTATATGAGTATTAGTATTTTTAGGACGTCCGCTATTATTTGCAATGGGGACACCAAGAATGGAAACTCTGCATACATTCTGAGTGAAAAGTGATGATGTATGCTACTATGGTGGATGAGAACCGCCTCCTGATGCACTCCACAACTGAAACCACCCTGCTCACTTCTCGCTGCACCCTGCAATTATTTTATTCATTATATAATTAGTAACAACAAATTAAAACGATGCATGAAAGAGATTTATAATGTGACTAATTTGACAAACCTTTAAAACAAAATGGCCGTTATCCGATAGTTCTTTTACCTTATAAAAAACGAATGCACAACGTAGGGAATTAAAGCGTTGACTTCGGAAGCACAGGGTTTTGGAAATTATAGTTTTTTTTATGTAGGGAATTATATTTGTTTATGCCGCGTTCTTTACCCTTGTAAACGTTATAAATTAAAAACCCTGCCAAGACGCGTTCTTTACCCTTACAACGTAGGGAATTAAAGCGTCCACTTCGGAAGCACCACAATAAGAAAAAAGTTGAAATGATAAGCTGATCCAAAACCCTGTAAAGATTGTAATAAAGGATTGGCTAAACCTCACTTTTACCATTGTAGCTGAATGAATAGACTTAATTAATATGACTCGCTATCTAAAACTTTAATTTGACTCACACTTTAAAATCCCTCTTTTTCAAGCATTCTACCTGAATGAATATGTACGTTAACTGTTGTGTAAAACTGCTTTTGTCAAAGAACCTAAAATATATGAACATTTCCAGCTTTAAATGTTCAATGTGACCAACATGTAGCAAGAATAAGTATAAACATTTGAATGTAAAGCTTTTAGCTTGTAACAGGTCGAAAAGATAAATAAAATTTGTGTTAAGGAAGCGAGTCAAAACTCGCTGATAATGCCTAAAGTCTCCTGAATCAATATTTAAAAAAGTTACATTATCATTGAAAAATGACAGGGCTGTGGTAATATTCGATTCAATCACCATTTCAAAAGTTTAGACAAAAAGTGTTATGTGTCGATCAAAATATAAGCAACCTAAGTAAAAAACTGTTTAGACAAAAAGTGTTTTGTATTATTTGGTTAGTATAAATTATTAGCATCCATAAATTATTAAGGCTAAATAAAAACTAATCAAAGTAATTAACAGCTCAAATAATTGTGACAGCAAAAAATCCATAAGTAGCTAATGCCTACTAATTCAAATCATAATACAACCCAAATACTCAAAAAACCCACCCACCCCCAATCCCTTCCCTACCTCCCTGTACTCCACTAATACTCACCACACAAGTCCAAACCAATAATACCCTTAAATCCATTATCCACCCCCCCACCCTTCACACTCTCCTTCACCATGCCTCTCTTGTACCTACAACCCTCCCACACCACACACACCAACGCATCATACGCCCGCCTCCCTCGCTCCACACTACTCCGTCACAGTACTCTCAAACAAAACATAGACATCTACCTCTACCACACACAATCTACCACTCCATCCCATGTCAATAATATCCCAGCCAATACATTCCTATCCCAACACTTCCCACCTCACTTGAAATATCATACTTATAAAAAACCCCTCCCACCATACCCCTCCACTCACTACATACACATAGATACATCATAACTTATACCACATGACATCCAGTGACAACTACATAACCATTCCCAATGTGAGTAATACCCAAATCATGTCCCGACTCCACGCCAACTACCCTCTCTCTTAGAAGACCACACATCACTAAACTAAACCATATATGACATACCACGCTCCTCTACGCTAATCGTCCCATCCCATGTCATCTCCTACTCCCCACAAATACTCCATATCCATATCCACAATCCTAAGAGTCACTCCACACCCCCCCCAACCCACCCCAACCCCTCACTCTTCCCCCTAACCAAAACTCCCACCCCACAACAAGCTCATCTCAATACCCCCCCACCCCCCCAACTGTCACTAACTTGTGTCTGTGTCTACACCACACTTTCTCCACTCTCACCCCTTATCAAATGGTCTCTATCGCTCACTGTCCTACATCACGTCCACACACCACTAATTCTATAATGTCACTACACTCTAAGTCTGTACATATACAGTTGTCCCACTAATGACACGTATGATACTGCCCTACTCTAACCTACCTGTCCAAACTCCTATTCCTTAGTCAACCCTTGACCCCCACCTGAAATCACAATCACACATCTAACTGTATCAACAGTCCCCATCACAATGTCGTAGCACCCCAACATCCTGTATGAGATATCTATCACCTCATGCTCAGTGCATCTCTATTGTGACATTCATTCACACTTCTATATATTTGTTGTCTCCAGTACAGTCCCTCCACTACTAGCATACTCGTCACCACCTCTCCCTCTTTCTAGATAGAAATCTCTTAGTGCTGCTGATTAGTGCATGCCCGAGACTTCATAACAATATATTCGAATCCCATCTATTCCTCATGAAACACTGAACAAACTGTTCACGAGCCACTCGCCTCAGAGTGATGTTAGAATCTAGAAAGATAGCTACAATTGTTGTGCCTATAGCCTACCATAGGACTAAAATCTATAGTATGCAACACGAAATGCCCACCTTTACTTATATAGTAAAACCTCTCTCTCTCGCTCATAGAGCACGCGATTCCTGCTAGATGTTCTTTATCACCTCATAATAGACCCCTAATAACAAGGATCACCAACGTTCCCCTCTTCCTCTCCTTAACTCATCCAGATCATGTGCTCCCTCCAGTCGACAATCACAGAGAGATAAAGTCGTAACTACACACTACCTAAGACTATGACACCATCTTGTGTATCGCCCCCACGTCACTATATATACTCAATCATTTGCCACACTACACTCGCTATGTGCGTAACCGCTCCCTCGTCTCGCCTACCGCCGCTACGACACTACCACGGAGGGTCGAATGACCCCTGTTTCTGGATATCATGCGCACATAACATTAGGTAGACAGTAGTCGTGTACTCTCGAATTTCGGAACTCTCCCCCCCGCCAGCATCCAAGGGAGATGATGCACTGACTATGCTAGTGGCTGTAGTGCTATAGAGATGTCCATACACCAACCTGCATTAACCTTGTACGTAAATCTTCTAGCCAAAAGCACTCCACAACACCTCTATTAAATAACTGATAACAACCAACGAACTCGTAGTGTGCTCTTCTAAGTGCCCCGTATTTGTACCTCATACGCTCTTTCCCTCTAGTACTTAAATCGAAGGACTCTAAATAGGAAATCAAGAGATCAAAGATGGTATTCGACTCTTTGGGAATGGCCAACGGGATGAAGGATTCGGGTATCTATCCTTGTCTACTTTCGCTCTTTATGTTTTTCACACATCACACCACTCCAAAGTAACCACTAGTTTACACATTGACAAATCAACAACATGTATAAATCACCCCTACTCCCTCCCTCTTCTAAAACAAACTAAAATTTTCTACACCCTGACGCGTACACACCCTAGTTTTTCTCACTCCAAAAATCTATACCACTCCCCATAAAATATATTACAAAACTTCTACAAGCACCAAAATCTTACCACTACAAACAGCACTAATCATTCAAATATAATTATAAATAAATATTCCCTTCCTCTCACTCTTCCTACTATTGAACTAAGCATATAGATAAAGTTCATACCACGACAATCGTCTCGTTCGACTGAGATAAACCCTCATCGACTATTCACGCCTGTGCTCTATTTGTCTCTGTATCTATACTCATATAGACTGTGTAAATGTGTGACCAATACTCTGCTCCGTTACTACAATACGAGTGACATTGCCGAAGTGTGCACCACAATTTCGTTGTGATATCTAGATTATGGAGCTGGAGCACATTCAAATGTATATGAGATCTGCATAAGCTGCCTGATTAGTGTGTGATTATAGTAAAGACAGTCAAATCGTGAACTAATCAATATCCATACACACAACGCCCAAGACGTGCATGGCTCTCTATCTCATTAGCATCGCTCAAACTCCTGCTTCTTCCGTTCCATTTCCTCTGTATAGAGTCTCAATGAGATCAACTACACGATGCCATCTCATATTCAACCCTTCATCCTCTGTGAGAACTCTATTGATTCCAACACCTACTATAGTAAATTGCTAATATAGACACATAATGCCCAAGTGTTGCTCTTTTCGAATGCTATTTGAACGAACAATATATCATATAACAGTCTCTCAACCCAATATTATCATAATTATATCTGCAAGCCAGCCCCCCATGCAATACAATACAAGTACTAGAGTAGCACCAACGCTCTCGCATGTGACACCAAAACACATGAACAAATCGAGCAAAGACTAGTCGCCTTGTAACGTTCTCGTGAGATGTAGCGCCATTTAGGTATTATATCGCCTATCGTTAATTGAATGTCGGTGCATGAGCCCTCATATGATTATGCTCGAGATCTCTTGTATGTGAGATAGAACTGAATGCCCATATACATTCGCTCTATGTTTTGACTCCTCCATGACATGAACCTGTGCTAATGTATTGGCAATGTCGGTCTTAGTAGTGAGTTCTGCATGATAATGGGTTTATGTCACTCTGTGTGCTTTCTGTATCACATCCTCAATTAATATCTCCCAACTTCATCATAGTCCTCATTTATATATTTCAAATGTCACTCACGACAGTATATCAGTCTGTATAAGCCTCTCGCATTACATGTATCCATTTTCTCATCTGCTCAAAACTATGTTATATTTCTCTACTTCTCTTGTCTATCTGTTTCAGAGACATTACACTTTTCACTAATCTTCACGCACTACAAAATCCATTTTTCCTTTAATACTCATTATATTATCCATCAATATCTACTCTCTTATATGCTGTGCATATTCGTATTCACACATCATCATATACGTCCTCATTAATCATACGTATCGACGCTATCATGATCAGAATACGTCCACACATACCGACTAACTCCCGCATGTCTAACGATGAGTTATCTCGGTCTATTTGAAGAGTGTACATTCCGAGAGTCTTTATTTTTATGAGTTTGCAGATGAAGAATTTTTTGCGCCGAAGTGTGGTGTATGTGTTGGAGTATGGTCTAATGAATTTCAAGCGTTTGTCAGCTTATTTTTTCTTCACTATTCTTGTAATCATTTTTCTCGAATACTAATATTGCTTGATGTTGTCATGCATGATCGCCCGTACCACCTATTCGTGTATTTACTTCGTCCTATAGTACGGTTTTTTAGCAACGAGAGTCTTATTAGGTAAGATAGTGTAGCTGTGAGGCTTTGTATCATACTTTTTTTGATTGTTGTTGTTATACCGACCTCTCCCCCCCCCCCATACCCCCCCCCCAACCCGCCTCCGTCCCTGCAATTGGATCATTGTGGTTGTTCAAAATGTCATGTGAATCGCAAGAAAGTGAAAATGTTAATATCTCCATCATGAGAATAATAAAATGGCTCGCCGTCGCGGCGCCGCGAGGTAGCGGCGCGTGGCTACCCTGCGTGTCAGTTGAGACAATCGAAAATTGTTAGTATGTGCATTGATCGGATATAACCTCAGGTGATAGCACCTTTCATTAGATGTATGCATAGTAATTTTGGATTTATGACGCTTCGAGTTTCGCAATAGATGGTTTATTATTTTAGAGAGATGGTACAAGGAGATAGGAGGAGATGAGAGAGTATTCAACCTGGAATGTGAAGCCGCCAAACCATATAAAGCAATGTTTTTTATGCACTTTAGGCAATTAGTGTGATAAGAAGAATATAACACGTTTAATAGTTGTTCATCGAAATGACATTAGTTAAATCAAAACCAGAAATACATAGAGTCATCACAAGTCGCCCTAAAAATTGGATGAGAGAATAAGATACTAATATAAAACGTCACTCTACATGCTAATGTTAAATTAGACATCACACTAAATATTAACACACCCCTGTATAGGCGGACTGACCCTACACCCAACTTCCAAACCCATGAAAAAAATATATCTCCCACTGCACGATCCCAAACCCCCCTCCTAATATCTCGTTTTGTTAAATTATTTAATTGTTAAGATTAATCACATGTAATGTTTTGATAAATCTTGAATTGGGGAAGACTTCAATAAATATTAATGAATCAATTATGTGCAATTTGGTATATATTAACTAATGACTTACGCGGTCGATTCGTCGATGCTTGTGGCTCACTTGTACATTAGATGAAAAACAAGTGAAAGTCATAGTTATTATATGCATTATTTAACCTAGTATTGATTATTAATAGGATTTAAAAAATAAGAATGCATGTGGCTACTTGTTTTATTTAACGCATATAAATTTGTTATTATGTGTTTAATGCTTTAGTCGTTTTATTTTTTATTAGAAATTACTTGTTTTGGTTTATATAATTGATGCGAATTGTTGTAAACAAAAGGGTAATTTTTTTTTTGAATAGAAAAATAATATGGACTAAATCATTATAAAATTATGAATTGTTTTGAAGAGTTAAATTTACAACAATTTAGTTGATTGGTAATTTTCGTGCAAATAGTTAAAAAGGCTCATCCAATTTGACAAACTGTGTGGGAAGTTTAACGCGTCGCTGGTCGAACCCGACTAAAGAAGGAGGTCATGCTTCAGCGCTGACCGAATTCTCGGCTTGCTTGTGCGTCAAATTGGAGTTACCTACGACTATTTAAAAGTACAAAATTACTTTAAGGTTGATTTGCCCTAATTCCACATCCGAAACACTAAGTCGAAAGACTTATGCAAAAGTACGTTGTGGACGATAATTATGGGTACTTCTTTAATTGGTTCATCCAATGCCTCAACCAAAACTTTGTTTATTTAATCTTGCCCTAAAAAAATTAATAAAAGTTTTTTTTATTAAACATATGCTATGGAGTTGTATGCATGCTTCTCCATACCTAATTTTGATTCACACATCGAAATAAAAGTACCCTTAAAAATCTAAGTCGAATGCCATCTAATTGAAATCATTGGAGTTGCAATTTATGTCATGTGAGAACTTGGAACAAATTGTAATGGACAGAAAACTTCATGATTGAGTGGACCTCAAATGGGACAAGTTTACACGTTTTTTAAATTAGATCGACTTTAATTGAGTTATTTAGTGAGGACCTAGAACTCACGGATAGATAGGATGAAAAACATGTTACAATGCAACTATAATTTTTTTTGGCAATGTAATCCCATAAAGATCTAGAATTGAAAATTGTTTGTCGATTAATTGTTCGACAAGTTACCATGTTGAATAAATTCATTACTAGCAGATCAACTGATGTGATGAGTTTATGTCAATATGGGTTCTAGTTTTCAAGGAAATTCTATGGTTATAAGAATATTACCTGGGTATTTTATTTTCTTGAAAAATGTATTATCGAAAATACTAATTAAATGAACTTTTTCTGTAGAAATGGCTCAACCCGATAATAACAACACTTTAAGTTCTGCGCTCAAGACTTTCTTTGAGCGAGAAAAACTGACTGGCGACAATTTCAATGATTGGTACCGTTCACTAAGAATTGTCTTGAGAGTGGCGGGTACCTATGACTATTTGTATAAGCCTTGTCCAGATGAACCCCCTGCGAATGCTGCTGAGAATGTTAAAGCTGCATGGAAAGCTGAATACAAGATACATTCTGATGTGGCTTGTTTAATGCTCGTAAAATGTCACCTGCTCTACAAAGGCAGTTTGAACTATATTTTCAGCAAGCCAAGCTTATGAACTCAGAAAATGTTTAAAAAGCCTCCAGCTGTAGAGATCTAACGATTTGGTGGATACCTACACAGGTAACAAAGGGGGGATGCAAACAAGCTCCAGGAAAATTGTAGTGCTCATGTGTAGGAAATGAAAGGTTACATGGTACCAACTACAAGGCTCTTGGATAAACCATTATGCAATGATATGGGGGGGCGATCAACTTGTTCAACAGGTCCCTTAACATGGATTTGGTGATTTTGTTCATGAAACTTCAATATGCATGCGTGGGGAAGACTGTGAGTGATTACACGCATGCTCATGACTCTCGAAAAGGGGTTTAAAAGACAAGGCCCTACTCTCAGGTACTTATTATTCAAAAGGTTAGGGTGAATAAGCCAAAACGCAAGCGAACAAGCAAGGGAAAAGTAGAGGCGAAGCTGATAAGAATAAGGAAGTTATGGCTTATCAACCAAAACCTAAGCAAAACCCTCCTCGGAAGAAGGAAAATCCAAAGAAGGATCAAGCTTGTCACCATGCAACGTAGTTGGTCACTGTGTAGAGGAATCTGCCCTCTTTACTAGAGAGATGAGCAAATAAGAAACAAGATGGTGGCATGGTGCTGCAGCTTCAGGTAACTTATTTATGATTGAATTATTTAATCTAACTCATAAATTAAATTCTTGGGTATATGATACTGGATGCGGTATTCACATATGTAATACGCTACAGGGATTTAGAGTGAAAAGGAAGCTATCCTATGGAGAGCAATATCTGCATGTGGGAAATGGAGCACAAGCAGCTGTTGAAGCCATAGGAGTGTTTAATTTAGTTTTACCATCTGGTTTAGTACTGTCATTAAACAATTGTCATTATGCACCTTCTATAATTAGATGTGTTGTTTCCTTTTCTTATTGTTGGATCTTTTGGATTTGTATCACACTGTTACTAGTAATGGAATTTCTGTTTCTTTAAATGGTATTTTCTTTTTTAGGTGTATATTCTGTGAATGGATGTGTTCGAAATTGACCATGAATGATAATGTTCAAGTTTATAATTCTATTTTTAGCATAAATAAGAAGAGAAAGTTAGACTTGAATTCTTCTTATCTTTGGCAACTATAGACTTGCCCATATTGGAAGACTCGCATGCAAAGCTTCAACGTGAAGACTTTTGGAAACTATCAATGACGATTCTTATGTTATGTGCGAATCTTGTATTTCTGGGAAGATGACAAAGAAACCTTTTAATAATAACATTGAAAGGGCTACAGATCTACTTGGTTTAATACATACAGATGTGTGTGGACCATTTAGACATGTGTCAAGGAAAGGTGCTAGCTACTTCTTAACCTTTACTGATGATTTCAGTCGTTATGGTTATGTTTACTTGCTTAAACATAAACATGAGGTATTTGAAACATTTAAGGTATTTAAATCAGAAGTAGAATTGCAACTAGGAAAGAAGATTAAAGCTCTTCGATCCGATAGAGGTGGTGAATATTTAAGCCAAGAGTTTAAAGAATATCTGGGTAAGAATGGTATAGTACAGCATCTTACTTCTCCATATACTCCACAACAAAATGGTGTATCTGAAAGGAGAAATCGTACACTACTAGATATGGTACGATCTATGTTTAATCTTACAACTCTACCATTATCCTTTTGGGATTATGCCTTAGAATTTGCTGTTCGTATTCTAAATATGGTTCCCACGAAGAAGGTTGATAAGACACCATATGAAATATGGCATGGCAAGGTACCGAATTTGTCTTATTTAAAGGTCTGGGGTTGCGAGGCGTATGTGAAACGTGACTCAGCTGATAAACTCCAACAGAGATCTGTTAAGTGTATCTTTGTAGGATACCCTAAGGAAACTATGGGTTACTACTTTTATTTTCCACCTGAAAACAAAGTAATTGTTGCTAGGTATGGAGATTTTCTTGAAAGAGATCTCATATCTCAAGAATTCAGTGGGAGAGATTATGATCTGGAAGATGATCATATGGATACATTACCTTCTGAAAACACTAGCGAAATTCCAGTAGAACCTGAAAGTCTGGGTCCTCCACCGGAATTAATTCCTATCCGTAGATCTGAAAGGAATAAAAGTGCACCCAACCGTCTAAATCTAAACATAGAGGTTGAAGATGATGTAGTAGGGGATCTTGGAGAACCTGCTAATTATAAAGCTGCCATGCTTGACCCTGATAAGGTAATATGGCAAGGTGCAATGGATGAGGAAATGAACTCCATGAAAGTTAATGAAGTCTGGATTGAAGTAGACCCTCCTCCCAATGCTAAAGTAGTAAGGAGTAAGTGGCTATTCAAGAAGAAGACTGACATGGATGGTGAAGTACACACCTATTAAGCTCGTTTTGGTAGATAGGCTGCCACTTCAAAAAACCTTTGGATTGACTTAATGGAGAAGACATTTTCTCCTGTAGCAGACATTAGAGCTATTAGGATACTCATAGCTATAGCAGCGTACTATGATTATGAGATTTGGCAAATGGATGTTAAAACTGCCTTCTTGAATGGTCGCTTAGATGAAGACATCTATATGGAGCAACCTGAAGGGTATGTTAATCCAAAATATCCAAAGCGTGTATGCAAACTTCAAAGATCTATTTATGGTTTGAAGCAAGCATCACGTCAATGGAATAAACGATTTGATGAGGAAATCAAGAAGTTTGGATTTACTCAAAATCGTGATGAGCCATGTGTGTGTATATCGCAAAGCTAGTGGGAGTGATGTAGTATTCTTAATCCTATATGTCGACGACATTTTGATCATGGGAAATAACATTCCAAAGCTTAAGGAAGTTAAGGACTATCTTGGAAAATGTTTTTCTGTGAAGGATTTAGGAGAAGCTGCATACATTCTGGGAATTAAGATATATAGAGATAGATCTCTGCGGTTGATTGGACTTAATCAAAGTGCTTACATCGATAAAATATTGAAGAAATTCAGTATGCAAAACTCTAAGAAAGGTTTTATACCGATGGAAGTCAAACATGATTTGAGTAATGAAATGTGTGCTTCATCTGATGAGGAAAAAGCTTACATGAAAAAGGTACCTTATGCTTCAGCTGTGGGATCTATCATGTATGCTGTCAGGTGCACAAGGCCAGATGTGGCGTTTGCTCAAAACTTGGTCAGTCGATATCAACAGAATCCGGGGAAGCTCCACTGGGTTGCTGTTAAACATATTCTAAAGTATCTAAGGAATACGAAAGATATGTTTTTGGTGTATGGAGGAATTCCAGATACAGAACTTGATGTTACAGGTTTCTGTGATGCGTCCTGGCAGTGTGATAAAGATGATACGAAGTCTCAGACGGGTTATGTCTTTATCGTGAAGAGCAAAAAGCGACAACCATTGCAATGCATGCAACGCAATCTGAGTACATGGCTGCGTCAGAAGCTGCAATGGAAGCAGTTTGGATTAGGAAGTTTGTTGAAGATCTTGGAGTGATGCCTTCAATAAGTAAACCTATTAATATGTATTGTGACAATTCTGCTGCAATCATATTCGCCAATGAACCTGGAGTCATGAAAGGCGCCAGACATTTTCTGCGGAGATATCACTATGTTCGAGAACAAGTCGAGAGTGGTGAAATCAAGTTAATAAAAGTTCACACAGATAAAAACCTAGCTGATGCTTTTACTAAAGCTTTACCTAGAGGAAAAGTTAGTGAACATGCCAATGGAATTGGACTTCGATTAGCTAGTAGTTTCATGCATATCTGTGATTAGTATTTGGATAAAGGATGTGTAAACATTATTATTTGATAAAATAAAATGATGGTTGTGTTTATTTTGTTATTTAATTTTGTATCCTATTTTACATGTTTTAAATCCATGAATATTAAATTATTCTAAATGTCCGTTGTCGTTTAATAATATGGGAATATTATTAAATCAAGACAAATTTAAATGTTGGTCGGGTATACTTGAAAGTATATTGATGTGATTACATACCAAATTTAAATGATATTTGATGAATTGAATATAGGACTTATCCCAACTATGTGATTGTACTTTATGGATCTTGTCATTAAGTAAATCATAAATAGTTATCCTCAGACTTGAGATACCAGGAAACTGTCATGGATCTAGTGCATTTCTGTAAAGCAATTTAACGCTATACGTAACTGGTAGCTATACGAATTGTTTTCAGAAGTGTTGCAAAATTCATAAGTTTTGCTTGTAGTCAATAAGGGATTTGTTTCCTTCAAATCCGTTTTGAAGTTTAATACAGCTAGGCCCCTCGTAGGATTGGTAAGATGTATGTGTGGCCACACCCAAGATTTTCTAGAATACGTTCAGAAGATTTGGTAATCTTGCTCAATCAGATAAAACAAGAAACATAATCAGTTAATTAAGGAATAACTAAAGATCCATATCCTTATTAACATTGTATTAGAAACAAAAGGATAATAATAATGATGAATCATTAATGGTTTAGTGTCCAGGAGGACCTTACTCGAGATTGTAATGAGGCACGGCGTGTTGCTAGGGGGGGGGGGGGGGGGGGGGGGGGGGGGGGGGGGGGGGGAAGTAACGATGTGATTCATACTATTAAGATATGTCATGTGGGAGCTGTTAGTTTAGTTTTATGGACATAAATTAGTAGATGTGTGTTAGGATCGAACTCGAGATCACGGGATTGCACACTTTACGTATGAAGAGTAAATGTTTAATAATTATTTATAAAATGTTATATTTAATAATTAAATGCACAAAACATATAACAACCGTTAGTATTTAACGGAAAATGACTAACGACCGTTAACTAATTAAAGGAAAGGACTATAGATGGAATTAAAGAGATCAAAGATAGTTTTAGAATCCCTTTGGGATTGGGCCAACCGGATGAAGGATTAGGGTATCCTAATCCTTGTCTAACTTGCTCTCTAAGTTTTTCCACACATAAAATAAGGGCAGAGCGCAGTCTATTGTAATTCTTATATCTTGTTATTCATACAATACCCAAAGTCTTTTCTTTTTCTTTTTGTAGCTAACCGTATCGGCAACACCCTTGTGGTTTCGATTGAATTTTTTTCTAGTGTCAGAAAATCGTTTTGTGTTTATTACTAGCGTACGTTTTACTTAGGTATTAGTTACGTGTGTACAAGAACGTGTTTCATTCACACTATTGATTGAATCTTGGTTTGATTTACAAAAGTGTAGAGGTTTTGATTCATTATTTAGCTAGAGTAACAAGGTAAGAATACGTTTTATATTTGTTAATTCATTACATGTTATTTGATATCTTATCGCTTCTCACATGTATACTTTGTATTGTTATTAATCTATTATGAATTGGTCAATGATCTGTTAAAATTTCCATAAAAAACGTGAGAAATCAACCGGCTAAAAAAAGGGGAAAACCTGAGAAATCAAAGCTAATAAATAAGGAAGGCGGAAGTGGAGAGGAGGAAGTGGAATACAGGTGGCAATTCGGAATCTAGGTCTGCTTAGTCACCACCGTTGCCGGAAAGTGAGATGCAAGCGTTAGGTGAGAACGAAAGTGGAGGGAAAGAGAGTAAAAGTGGGTCGGACCATTGTGGGTCGGATAAATGCATTGTAATTAATTTATGTCCTTTGTGTCCTTTGTATATAAGAGTATAATACCCCCTTACCCTACCTATTATTTTTATCGAGTTTTTTTAACAAACAAAGAGTTTAAAAAAGTATTTCCTAAAACCAAGACTATTTAAAAGTAATCTTTAAAGTATTTTTCTCTTTTTTTTCTTCTTTCACTAATTGCCAAAAGTCTAAAACCATGCTTCAATTTTTGGCTTTATCCATTTTCACCTCTCTCTCTCCTCTATCTCTTGTACCTCTCTCTAAAAAAAACCATCTTTGAAACTCGAAGCTTTATCCAAATTAATATATACTAAAAGCTTCACCAGGTTATACCGATCAATGCCAATACAATTTATTTTCACACCAGGGTAGCCACGCGCCGCTACTCGCTGCGCCGGACGGCCGACCTTTTTTTTGTTGAGCAGTTTTTCTTGCGACCTTATGACTTTTTGGAACAACACAGCCGGAGATTGGGGTATCCCCTCCCTTTTCTGAGCCTGATCCAGGTAGTCTCGTGGCAAGAGCCACCGTCACCTGCCGGTCAACGCCAAGGATGAACTTGCCATTCATCATCAAGCAATAGCTTCGAGAAAAATTCAAGAATAGTGAAGTGAAAAAAGCTGCAACGCTTGAATTAATAGACCTCTCCAACCAAACCCCACCCAAAAAATCATATCTTGAAAACTATAAATAGACGCTCGGATTACACTCTTAAAATAGACCTGATAACTCTGTTGACGTGCGGGGTTGTCGGTGGTGACTATTCGGCAGGATTGGCTGCGGTTGTTGGACGGTGGTGGGTGGCCGCGGTGGTTGGATGGAAAAGTTAAAGGAAAAATGGTTTTGTAGGTGTGAGAGAAGGAAAAGTAAGTATGTGTGAGAGAAGGTAAATATAATCATAGTTTTTTGGTAGAGAGAGAAAAGCATGATCGACTTTACATACACTTGTGGGACTAAAATAAATAAAGTATAGTGATAAGGGGGGGTATTACAATCGGATTTGCTTAGGGGGTGTCCTAATAACATCACCCTTTACGAATTATAGAAGAAAGGTAAAATAAAAGTTAAAAGTAGTTACCCGAAAAAAAGGTATCTTTAACCAAAATTCCTTTAAACGAACGGAGTTCACTAGATTTAACTTTTTGTACATATTTTTCTTTTTCTAGATTCACATAAGTACTTTTATTAATGTTCACGAAAATTAAAATGGTTTGATCTGAATCAATAAGACTAAGAGTAATTCGCCCTTTTCATTTGGTCGGTCTCCACAAGACCTAACCGAACCCCCTATTACCTAGCTTTTTGATGAACCAAACCCATCCGACATTTTCATTTGTTTGGGCTGGTTTGTGATCGAACAAATTGAAAGAATTGAATCTAAAATTTAATACTCCTTCTCTCTAATACACATTTGATGGTCCCCTCCTCTTTATATACCTGAAAATATGGTGGTCACCTGTCTGGTCGAATTACGGGGGTTTGGTCACTATCTGGTCTAAGAGAGAGAAAGCTGATGTGGCCGTCTGATTTGGTTATCTCGTTTGGTCGGATTACTCTTTGTCTAAGGATAATTGTAGATTTAAAAAACTAAGAAAAAAGATATTTTTTGGTAGATTACAGCACGTGACAGTGCGTCATGGTTGCGTATGCGGTGATTCTAGTTTGATTATGTTCATTGAATAGAGAGCTTAGGGCGTTGGCGAAGTCAGCTAACTCTTAGCGGTTTGAGAGTTATGGGTAACACATTGAGCTACATGGTGGCTAGTTGAAGATAAGATATGGTGGTGGCTAGCAGTGACTCATAGTGGCTGACGGCTATGGTTTCAAGCAGAGATAGAGATTGTGAGACCTTTGGCAGGGTGGCATATAGGCAACGACTTATGGTGGCAGACTAGGTCCAAAGATTGTATTCGATCGGATAGCATCTTAGATTTGGAAAACCACCTCGGGATTCTGTTTTGTTAATCATCTAATTATAGTATCGTTATAACTTAACACCAAAATGGACTATAAACGCAAAAAATACAGTTGTGCCTATTTGTGTTTTTTTTGGGTGTGCGGCTTTAGTAGGGGGTAGCCTTTCTTTGGCTACAGTTCTATATACCTTCGTTCCTATGTCTCTACGTTATAATCTTATCTTGTTATTTTATACATACAATAAAATGCCTCAAAAGCCAAAGGCAATGAACTACTTGGGTATCTTTTTGGTTTTAACAAAAATTATAGTTAATGATGCTAGTAGCTTAATGCTTCAAGCTTATAAATGTCTCAAATGTCTTATCTCTACTAATGTGCGACGGGTTGTTACAAACTCCCGCACTTAAACTCTTGACATCCTCGTCTGGCAGGCCTACACATGCCCAGGATCCACACCTCACGAGATGTATGAGCTATCTGGCTTGTGACACCCGAGGTGGCTTTGGCTCGGATACCATTTGAACCACCGGGCATTCTTCTTGGTTTTAGCTAAAGTATAATGAAAGAATAATAGTAGTTCATTACTTTTCTTTTAAGGCTCAAAAGTCTCGTCTCTCATTGATATGAGACGGGTTATTACATACATCTAACCTAGTATTTCAAAAGTTTCAAACAAGGTTAACCTAAACATTCATCTTTACCTAAACAAGTGTTATTTCTTTGATTATAAAAAGGCACCTTACATTCACGCAAATGTTTCATTTTACGGGATATGAGACAACAAGACATAGGTTTCCATTGTTTTTCTAAAAAAAGCACTTATTGCCTTTTTTTGTCTACGAGAAGGAAGAGTTTAGAAAATAAGTGCTTTTATTTTTATTGCAAACATAAGAGGGTAAAAGCACTTCTTTTCACTTCAATAATTAAAGTAGGACAGCGGAAGGATAATTAATTAGCTCACAGCAAACGCTAGTGAACAAGAAGAATTGCAGACTTAAATACCCTGATAATTACTTGACTTCACAAATAGAGAAGAATAAAAAGTTTTATTGAGATTTAATAATGAATTGAATTGCAAACAGAATGTTGGAGTGTGGTTTATATAGACTGAATCATAATCCTAAACAACTAAAATTAAAAGTTTCCTAATTAATAAAATAAAGATAAACTTAAGAAAATCCTTGTTGACCAAGTAATAATCTTTTCCAGATTTACTTGGATTTCTTTCCAGATTTACTTGGATTTTCTTGTTCTCCAAATCTTAATCTCTTTCCAAATTATCTCCTTCATCATTCTCTCCCACTTGAAAAGGACTCGACCTCGAGTTCTCGCTAGGATAAAGATGTGCATCAGGAGAATGATAGTCAACCAAATCTGAAACGTTGAAGGTGTTGGAGATTGCCATGTCCTTAGGTAAGTCAACTACATAGGCATTGTCGTTGATTTTCTTCAAAATTCGACAAGGACCAATCTTTTTCCTCTTTAACTTGTTGTATGTGCCCACTGGAAAGCGTTCTTTTCGTAAATGTACCATAACAAGATCACCTTCTGCATAAATCTTGGTCCTGCGATGCTTGTCCCTGTCCTCCTTATATTTAGCATTAGAAGCTTCAAGTTTGAGTCGGACATCAGCTTGAATAGCTTCAATCTTTTCAGCAAAATTCTCGGCAGCAATGCTGTAACCTGGAATTTTTGGTAAAGGAACCAAATCAAGTGTGTGGTTTGGCGGCTTCTGGTACACAACAGAAAATGGTGTTTTACCCGTTGAACGATTGACCATGTTATTGTAAGCAAATTCAGCAGGAGCTAAACAAAGATCCCATTGTTTTGGGCGATCACTACACATGATGTTCACCATAGTCTTGTTGACAACTTCCGTTTGCCCATCAGTTTGGGGGTGGAATGAGCTGCTATATTGCAAGCCAGTCTCAAAAAGTCGCCATAAAGTGCGCCAAAAGTGGGACAAGAATTTAGTGTCTCTATCGGAAGTAATAGTCTTTGGCACCCCATGAAGCCGAACTACTTCCCGAAAGAAAATTCCAGCGATATGTGACGCGTCTGATGTTTTCTTGCAAGGAAGAAAATGCGCCATTTTTGAAAAATGATCAACCACTACGAATACTGAATCAGAAGATCTTTATGTACGTGGTAATCCTAAAACAAAATCCATGGATGTATCCTTCCATGGAGCTTCGGGAATTGGCAAAGGAGTATATAAACTAGTGTTTTGAGATTGACCTTTGTTGATTTGACATATGTAACACTTTTTAACAAATTTATTCACATCTCTCTTGATTTGTGGCCAATGATAGCGTTCTTCAACCAACTTAATGGTTTTGTCTCGACCGAGGTGGCCACCAAGACCTCCCCCATGAAGTTCTTGAATTAAGTGCTCTCTAAGGGACCCTCGAGGTATGCACAACCGATCTTTAAAGAATAAAAATCCATTTTGAACAAGATATAACCCACCTGGAATACCTATTTCATTTTGTTTCCATATTTCTGAGTGATTAAGGAAACTAATAATAGTCAAAGGAATAAAAAAGGAAGAAATATGTCATGGAAAATAAACACGCATCCTTCTATATTCAGTTCCTATGGTTGTAAGTAAAGTTACTCGTCGACTTAAAGCATTTGCCACCTTATTCTTAGTGCCTGCTTTGTGCTTTATGACGAAGGTAAATTGTTGCAAATATTCCATCCAACGAGCATGCATACGACTGATCGACTTTTGGCTGTTGAAATATTTCAATGCTTCATGGTCAGTTTGAAGCACAAATTCTTGCTGGAAAAGATATTGCTCCCAATGCTTAACAGCCCGTACAATAGCATAAAATTCAAGCTCATAGGTGGTCCACTTCCTTCGAGCTTCACTAAGTTTCTCACTAAAGAATGCTACTGGACGCCCTTCTTGTGACAAAACTGCTCCAACACCAATGATGGAAGCATCAGTCTCTAACTCAAATGGTTTTTGAAAGTTAGGCAAAACGAGAACAGGAGCTGATGTGAGTTTTTGTTTAATTAGTGAGAAGCTCTTAGCGGCGTCGTCACCCCAATGAAAACGCCCTTTCTTTAGGCATTCGGTGATTGGAGCCATGATTGTACTAAAATCCCGAATAAAGCGACGATAGAATGTTGCCAAACCATGAAAACTTCGAACATCACCAATTGTCTGAGGTGTAGGCCATTCTTGTATGACTTTAATCTTCTCATCATCTACATGGATACCATCAACACTAACCACGAATCCTAAGAAAAGTAGCTTGTGCGTCATGAAGCTACACTTCTTGAGGTTTACAAATAACTGATGTTCTTGCAAAACCTTAAGGACTTCTCGTAGGTGGTTTAAATGCTCATCCTCAGTGTTGCTATAGATAAGGATATCATCAAAGTACACAACGAGAAATTTTCCAATGAAGGGCTTTAGGACTTGATTCATCAACCGCATAAACGTGCTCGGGGCGTTTGAAAGCCCGAAAGGCATTACAAGCCACTCATAAAGGCCTTCTTTTATCTTAAAAGCAGTTTTCCATTCATCTCCTGGACGAATTCGAAGTTGGTGATAACCGCTACGAAGATCAATTTTGGAGAATACCTGAGAACCATGCAACATATCTAACATGTCATCAAGACGAGGAATGGGAAATCGATACTTAACTGTGATTTTGTTGATGGCTCGACTATCGATACACATACGCCACGTTTTGTCCTTCTTTGGTACAAGTAATGCCGGTACCGCACACGGACTTTTGCTTTCTTGGATGACACCCTTCCTAAGTAGTTCCTCTACCATTCCCTAAAAAATGTCGTGTTCAGCTGGACTCATACGATAGTGAGGTAAGTTTGAGAGACTAGCCCTGGGTATAAAGTCAATTTGGTGTTGAATGTCTTGTAATAGAGGTAGACCATCCGGGAGTTGTTCAGGCATGATGTTCTTAAACTCAAACAATAAATCATGTAGCTTAGGTGGTACATTCTCCATTATCCTATTGTCCCCTTTAACAACAACGATGAATAAGGCTTGAGCATGCCGTACCTTAGCCAAAAAGGCCTCTCGCAAGCATAAGAGAATAGTGCTTGCCTTCTCTTTAGTTGCTTTCGGTTGATCCTCGCTAGAAAAGGGACATAAAGTGAATTTTTTACCATCCTTTGAAAACGTGTAAGTGTTTTCCTTCCCTTTGTGTATCACCCCTAGATCGTATTGCCAAGGTCGCTCAAGTAAGATATGACAAACATCCATGTCTACAATGTCGAATAAAACGGTGTCTTTGTACTTACCCATAGAGATTGGAACTTCACATTGTTCAGTTACTCGCACTTCACCTACAGCTTTAATCCAACCGATCTTGTATGGTGTCGGATGTTTCCATGGTGCTAACTTAAGTCGACTAACAATATCTCGTGAGATTATATTCTCACTACTTCCACCATTAATGATGACGTTGACGACGTCTTGATTGATCTTACATTGTGTTCGAAAGATTTTGTGTCGTTGGGTGTCTTTACTTTTTTTAGGAGTGGTGAGCATTAATCTACAAACAACATAAGAGTAAGCTTCATGTTCTTCATCCTCTTCCTCATCAAGAACATCTTCGGGTCAGATGAAACATTCTTTATTCTCAGAGTCTTCCTCGTATAATTCACATCGTTATGTGACATTAACAGCTTTCGCTCAACATTGGTTAGAAGTATGACCTGTTTTTTGGCATTTAAAACACTTGTTACCAACGGGTCGGGCATACGGATTTGTTGGTTTCTTTGTGGTTTGTGAAGAAGTACTTGCATATGTGGACTTATTCTTCTCAGTACCTCCGTTTTGGAACTCGGTGGTTGTGTCTTTTCACCTGATTCATTAAAACTTTGGTTTAAATCAGGTTTACTTTTGAACTTGGAGTTATTCTTTCCTTTACTAACTGTATGTTCTGGTTTCAACGCCATTCGTACAACTTCATCGAGAGTCCAAGTTGTTTGGAGATAAATAATCGCTTGAACCTCGCAACTTGTTGCGCATCAGACTCGCTTAACTAATTTCGCGATGCAAGTCTCATGAATTCTTCTGCATATTCTGATACGGTTCAAGAATATTGTCGACAATTATGATATAGTGAATAAAGAGTCTGCTCGTAATCAACTGGAAGAAAACGCGTAAACATCACTCGATTCATCTTGCGCCATGTGCGAATTGGTAGGGTAGCGTTTTTAAGGCGGCTCTCTAAAACCCTTGTAAAAGCAAACGTATTTAAACTTGGGATCTTCGGAATGTCCATGATTTTCAAAATACTTTTTCTGTTTTGGAAACCCAGATCAAGAAATCTTCACTGTTTAACGCCCCCGAAAAAGTATGTATGTCCGCCCTTCATCCAAGGCATAAGGAAAAACGGTTTTCTTTGCTGATTCGCGGATCAGCGTGATCACCTTCTCCTCTTGCGTCACTTAAGACCCATAAACGACTGTTATCGCAACGTATTGGTTGTTCGTGAGATAATTAGTCCTCAAGAATTTGTATTTGTGCTCGATTTGTTGCTATGATTGTTGCTGCAACTGTTGTGATTGTTGCTGCAGTTGTTGTGATTGTTGTTGCAGTTGTTGTTGAATCGCTTGTAAGGCTTGCAAAAGTGCGGTATTATCGGTCATGATCACTAATTTTTTTTTTGTGAACAGTGCGATGAACAAGTTTTTTTTGAGAAGAACAACTAAAAAAAGAATATAAGGAACAATCGGGGAAAACCCGAATTGATAAAAGATAGAGTTCGAGAGTGGTGACCTGATGTTAATTTGGGAGAGACCCAAATTGAATGTGGCCCTGATACCACCTGATGTAGGACAACGAAAGCTAGTTTTGTTCACAACCAACGTTAATGAACAGGTTAATGGCAAATGCCAAGAAACCTAGGCTGGTTTCTAGTTCACGTAGGAACAGAAGGATAAAACGTGAAAACACGTTTAAAAATAGTTTGAATAATATTAATTGAATTAATTACAATATGTTGGAATTTAGTTTATATAGACCTACGAATCCTAAAACGACTCAAAATAAAAGTTTCATATTTAACAAAATAAAGATAAACTTAAAAAAATCCTTGTTGACCAAGTAATAAATCTGTTTCCAGATCAATTTGGATTTCTTTCCAGATTTACTTGGATTTTCTTGTTCTCCAAAATAAAGATAAACTTAAGAAAATCATTGTTGACCAAGTAATAAATCTGTATAAAGCTTCATGTTATTCATTTCAAACGTTTATTACGATGTTACCGAACAACAATATAAGGATCTATTTGTTTAGATGTAATTGACTGATAAAGGGATGTAATCGACGATGTAAGTAATTGAATGAGTCATTACTGTTCCATTGACCTATTTGGTTACCATGTTGGAATGGAATATAGCATTTACGCATGTTGTTTGGTATGATGCAATGGATGTTGGTATTAGTCGGTATTACTAGCTGTGAATGAGATGCCTTTGTATTGATTGATACATGCGTATATATACAAGTATGGAGCTAGGGTTTCCACATATTAGGCCAAGCTTTACAATGGATCTAATATGGGCTAATACAATACATAATGCTATACACTAATACGCCCCCGCAGTTGGAGCGGGAGGAGGTCGAATGCTCAAACTGGAGCGAAACTCTGCAAACAATGGTGAAAGAAGACCTTTTGTGAAGATATCTGCAAACTGATATCGCGAAGGAACATGTAGAACACGGACGTGGCCAGTGGCAACAAAGTCACGGACAAAATGTATATCAATCTCTATATGCTTTGTACGTTGATGTTGAACTGGATTGCATGACAAGTAGAACGCACTAACGTTGTCACAGTAGACCAATGTAGCTGTACGCAATGGCACAAGTAACTCACGAAGAAGGTTCCTAACCTAAGCAGTCTCGGCAACAGCATTAGCGACACTACGATATTCGGCTTCAACACTAGAACAAGAAGTAACGTGTTGGCGCTTAGATGACCAAGTAATGAGGTTATCACCAAGAAAAACACAATAACCTGAGGTAAACCGTCGAGTAGTAGGGCATCCAGCCCAGTTCGCATCAAAGTATGCAATAATCTGAGAGGTCAGAGAGATGTATAACTGTAACCCGTGGTCTAGAGTTCCACGAACATAGCGCAAAATGCACTTAATGGCTGAAAGATGTGGCTCACGAGGATCGTGCATATATAAACATACCTGCTGAACCGCATAAGATAAATCCGGGTGAGTGAATGTCAGATACGAAAGTGAACCAACAAGGCTACGATATAGTGCAGGGTCAAATACAGGGTCACCATCAGGACCAAGTTTAGAATCTGTATCGGCTGGTGTCTTGCAGGAGTTGCAGTTCATCATGTCGGCTCGTTCAAGCACTTCACGAGCATACTTGGTCTGCGACAAAAATAAATCGGAGGATGTGCGCTGCGCAGAAATGCCAAGAAAATAATTAAGTGGGCTTAAATCAGTCATGGAGAACTCTGCGTGAAGCGAGGAGATAATCTGTTTTAATAGTCACCTAGAGGATGCTGTCAATGATTATGAACATCGACATAAATAAGCAAGTAGGCAATGTCATTCCCCTGTTAAAAGATAAACAAAGATGAATCTGTCCGACTGTGCTGAAAACCAACGCGAGTTGCATAACTCGTAAAGCGCTGTAACCATGCCCGTGGGGCCAACTTAAGCCCATATAATGATTTGTGCAATAGGCATACATGATGAAGGTGTGCAGGGTCAACAAATCCCGGTGGCTGATGCATATACACGGTTTCTGATAAATGACCATAAAGGAATTCTTTCTTCACGTCTAGTGAATGAATTGGCCATTGGTGAGAAAACTACCAGCTAGAGAACTGGGCGGATAGAGGCCGTTAACACAACCGGACTAAATGTATCGTCACAGTCAATCCCTTGTTGTTGACTGCGCCCATTAGCGACAAGGCGTGCTTTGTACCGGCTGAGAGAAGCATCTGCATTAAATTTATGTTTAAAAAGCCACATAGAACGTACAACATTCACATTTTGCGATCGCGGACAAGGTCTCACGACCATTACTAATAAGAGTCGTTATATTCGTCTACTTAGCAAATTTGCCAATTTGGTCACGAAGGCATGAATATTTAGGCGTGATATGGAAATTGGAAACTGAAACTGTCAACGCATTTAGGAATCTTTCTTTAACGATACCAACTATGCGAGCGAGTGACCATGGGGTAGGTATGTGTGAGGCATGGAGTTTGGGTAGTCGAGATTATATGTTGAGGTGCATTGTGATTGTGCCTAAGCAATGGGGAATGGAGTGAACTAGTTGAATCTGAGTTGTGGTTGTGGATTGTTGATGCGGGGAGTGTCCGTTAGGTTGGTGGTGGCTCAATTAGGGGCGGGTAGAGGAGGGTGTGGTGGTTCGTTATGAATTAAGATGTGTTGTTGGGTTTGTGTTTTGATGTTAAGATTACAAGGCTATGGTGATGGATTGTCTGAGTGTGTCTACAGAATGGAAGGAGTATTTGTTGTGCGGTGGTCGGATGAGCTTATATGGAAAAACGATCTCATCATTAACATGGCGAGAAATAAATGACCTTATTGGTGTGAATGTCAAGACACGAAAACCGCGATGATGGATGATTATCCAAGAAAGAGGCATCGAGTAGAGCGAGGTTCAAGTTTACGGGATGGGTAAAGGTGTGGGTAACATAGGCATCCAAAAATGCATAAATGGTTATAGGATGGGGGTTTGTTAAATAAATTGTAAATGGAATTTCGTTATTTATGGATGTTGACGGTAAAATATTAAGTAAGTGTGTGGGCCATTTTAATGCTTTCGACCAAATTATGATTAAGGATTTGCTTGAAATAAGAGTGTTCGGATTATGTTGTTGATGGTGCGTATCATTCTTTCTGATTTCCCATTTTGTTGTGAGGTTTTTGGGCATGGGAATCGAAATTGGATGCCATGTTTGTTAAAAAGTGAGTGGAATTGGTGGATGTCAAATTCACCGACATGTCAACTGGAAAGTTTTATTTCGTATTTAAATAAGTCTGCACATACATACGAAATTGCAGAAACTTATCAAACACTTAATTTTTTTTACGCAACGGATAGACCCAAAGAAAGTGAGAGAAATGATCTAGAAAGAGCACATAATATTTAAAATCACTAACACTCGGAATTGGAGAAGTCTAAATGTCCGAATGTACAATATCAAACATATTGTCAACGCGAGAATTAGAAACATAAAAGGGGAGTCTGACATGCTTGCCAATTTGACACGCATGGCACAAAGTCGTAGACTTTGTTTTATTACAATAAATCATTTTATTAGCAACTAAAAAACGAAACACTTCATTCCCCGGGTGACCGAGTCGTTGGTGCCAGTAAGAAGATGTTGTTGACAAAAGAGCAGAATGTAATGAAGTTTGTCGGCAAAACGTGGTATAATCTCTGTTACTATTACCTCGAGGAGCACGTGGGTGGGTCAGAGATCCTTCACAGAAAAACCAAACGGATCAAATTCAATAGAGCAGGCATTATCACGGGTAAATTGACAGACTAATATGAGGTTTTTAATAATATTGGGTGTAACAAGAACGTTACGTAAGTAAAGAGGTTTATTAGGGGTGGGCAACATGCTATGCCGGAGTTGATGACGGGAATAGAATTTCCGTTACCAACAAGTATAGACGATAAATTGCTATTATTAGAAATGGTAAGTGATTATACCTGTGTCCGATGCAAGTGATAAGGTTTCCTCGGTATCCATGTACCAACCAGAGTCACCGTAGTCTTGAACCATCATAGCATTAAATGCTTGTGGAAGAGTAGTTTCTTGATCAACATACGGGCCGTAAATAACTTGAGGTCCCCAAGTGCCGTGAAGCGGTCCTGTAGTATAAGTAGGTGGGCCAGATGGGCTAAAAACAGCAGGACCAGTTGAGCTGAGTAGAATAGTAGGCTGTGTAACATGAGCCTGTCCAGGAGCTGGGCCTAAAACCCCTCTAGAACCAAAGGTGGCCTGAGATATGTGTGGCATATTACCAGGTTGAGGAGCATAGCCCATATTAGTGGGCCTAGTAGGAGAAAAAGTCATTCTAGCACCATGCACAATTCGACCAGTAGTATTATTCCATTGAGGAGAAGAGCCTCTGTTGTTGGTGTTTCCATTCCCATTCCGAGTGACAGAACGACTTGCATTAGTGTGAACATACTTACATCGTTCACCAAAACTACACGAACCACGCTGGAAGTTGCGACAAAGTGGTACACCAGCAGAGTTGTTGTGATTGTTTGAGGTAGTATCAAGGAGCACATGTGGTGAGGATGAAGTTGGATCACGAGCAGATTGGCGAGTTGACTTACGTGCGAGACGACTCTCTTCTAAAAGAAGCATGGATTGGGTCTGAGCAAACGTAGGAGGTGTTTCGCGATGACAAATTATCCCCGCAACTTGCTCATATTTTTCTCCAAGTCTATTAATGGCATAGGCCACCAAGTTTTTCTCGTCCACTGGTGCATCGATGTTTGCAAGAAGATCGGCTAGGCGATTTATTTTATGAAAGTACTCGGTGATAGTGTGGTTAAAGGTCGTTGTCCAGCTGCATAGCTCTTGCACTCTTGTTATCATGAAACACATCCTTTAGCATCGTCCAGACATCGTGTGCGCTCACGTTCTTCTTGAGTACCCTTTAAAGAAGGGGTTTACTGATAGTACCAAAGATCCACAACTTGACGAGGGAGTCGAGTTTTCCTCATTCATCATTGGTTTGGCTCGTACTCGACGAGGTCCCGTCGATAAAGTGAAGGACTCCAAAGCTTTTGTAGTGTAAAGTGAAAAGTTCGCTCCACGAGTCGTAGTTTAACTCGTCGAGATCTAGCATGAGGGGGATGTAGGTTTTGATGTTAGTGATTCCATAGGGTTTTTTGTTGGTGTTGATGTTGGTGTTGTCGTCGCCTGCCATTAGAAAGAGTATGGTTTTAGTGAGAAAAGAAAAAAAAGGAGGCAGTAGAAAAAAATTAGGGTTGTAGGGGAGGAGATGACGGCTGAATATTAAGAAGATGAGACGAGACAAAGATATTTGGAAGGTGGAGGGAAATTAGGAAGTTGTTATGGCTGTTATACCATATTAGTCGGTATTACTAGCTGTAAATGAGATGCCTTTGTATTGATTGATACATGCGTATATATTCCCACATATTGGGCCAAGCTTTACAATGGATCTAATATGGGCTAATACAATACATAATACTACAATAAATAATACTATACACTAATAGTTGGAAAAGAATGATTTAAATAAAATATGGCAACATATGATTACATGTCGTAATGGAAAGAAAAAACAAGTAGGGGTGGCTATGTAATGAAATTGGTGGTTACAGACGTAACTGAATGAACCAATGAATAAATAATCTTATATTATACTAGACGAGTACCCGCACATAGCGGCGGCGGGTACCATGTGACTATATTTTGCGATGAGCAAATGTTATCCGGTTAAACGCTTTTCTAACAATAACTGTACAAATAAATACTAATTAAATTTAAAATAGGCAACAACAATGCAAATAATTTCATATCCACTATTATTTAAACTCATGGCCATCAACACCACCACCACAAACCGAAATATCTGACACAACCATCATCTGAATATGCGAATTTAATTGGTGTGGTTATTTGGTGGTTTCAATCGGTTGTGTTTAGGTGTTTTGATGATGTTTAAGTGGTTGGTTGGTGTTGCTAAAACTGAATCTTGATAACACCGGTGCTAAATCATTTGGTGTTGTGTTTGGGTTTATAAATTTGACATGTTTTGAGTTGATGGTTTCGTTGGTAAATCGTTGTCCTTTTTCTGGTGCTTTTATTTTTTGAATCTTTATTAGTGGTGATGATGGTTGTTGTACCGGCGCCAAGGGATTTTTTAGAGAGTGTGTGAAATCATATTTCTAGAGAGAGTAAAGATGGTTTTGTTTTTTAGTTTTGAGAGAGTGGTGTAATTGAGCTTATATATGAATATCAAAAGGATGTTACAAGTTAATTGAAAATATTTAATTTTCAGGATTGTTGTTACAAGTTTATAGAATTCAAGTCATTTAATTACCAGGCTGTTACAAAGATTATTTGACTCAATTTCGACTGTTATAAATACTGAATTAATTAGTATTATTACAGAACTTTTGAGTCAAATTGTAATGTCCTAGTGCATTAACTAAGACATGTATTAGCATATAAATTATATAAAGCTTTGTGTGTTTTATTAGTTTGTACAATGTGTATAATAACATGTACTTTTTATTGTAGGTGTGTTTTAAAAATTACATTAATAAGTAATAGGTGCTTTAAGTATAATATTAAATGTGTTGACCAGTTAATAAGTATGTGTTTGTTTATTGATTAATTGTACATATTGCATGAATGTTTGTATTATTGAATTTTAATTTTTTATTGTTTGCATTAAATATTGTACAATGTGCATCAATACTTGTATTACTTTATTTTTTGCATTGAATGAAAAGAGAGATACTAATTTGCTTTATATATGTAATATAGATTTAAATCAAAGTCCAAGATTTAAAAAAAAAATGTAATTTTGAATTTCCTTAGGTTCCAACTTTTTAAAAAAAGCAATCCTGCTGATGCATCTACATGTGAAGATCCTTCAATTTTTTTAGTAGATAGAAATAAGCACCTCTTTTGTAAAAGGAGTATGGGATCATAGATGCACGTGAATTCAGTTCCTATCGGTCAAAGGCCTAGTTACAGTAGGGTGCGAATGGAGATCAATCCAATTTATAACCATGTTTGGGGATGTACGATAACCATAGGTGTTTTACCCATGTTTGATCCTATACTCGACGCTTTAGCATCTTTTTTAGGAAACCAAAGCAGAACTAATAGTTTACAACTCTAGGGTGTGATCGTTGAATCTAGAGGCCATCTCATGCAAAGGTCAGGTCCAAGACCAACAAAATACCTAGCAGCCGCATATACTATGCCCAGAAAACAGTTTGGGCAAACCAGATACAAATGAACACACGTGTTCAATGGCAATCACAGGAAAATTATCGCCAAAAATGTCGTTTCACAGAGTTATCAAAGTGTAACTTATGAGTCTCACAAGAAGCTCACACCAACTGCAGCAAAGTATACATGGTTTAAGCAATGTAAAAACAAAACATGGCCGATATAGCTAATAACAGTTCTCAAGTCAAACGTAAATGTGGCTAGCCATGCTAACACAGCAAAAGCCTACAAAATTTTAGTGAGGATGACTATTATTCTGGTTGAGTGATGACTTCAAGTATACCAGAATTCAGCATGAATGAAGCAAAATCAGACTTTGTGGTGTTTAGATGTCGAGAAGCAACCTCCTTGGAT
>BQNB010070940.1:10948-32941 GCA_026074375.1 Tanacetum coccineum
CATTTATTTTTATTTTTAATCATAAAGCATACAAAATCCAAAGAAGAAACTTGATCGGTGTCACCGTGTAATATTGCATTTTTGAAATTTTGTGTTTACTACCTAAAGACAGTAATTTATTAACTGTGAATCCGAAAACGAATTAGAAAGAAAGGAAAAAAAATTACAAAGTTCATGTTCGTGACCACTTGAAGTGGTCACTGAATGTGCCCAGAAAGTGTTATAGAAAATGGTGATTTGACGGTTCAGGTTTCTGAAACGGCCAACGTGTTGGTGTCACAGCCTCAATGGGACGACGCCATAGCTTAACATGGGATAACGTTATGGCAGTGGAAGAAAACCCTAAAGATCGACGGCGAGGTGACAGCGTCACAAGCATAACCTGACGCCGTCACACCTTATTTACTAAATATATTTCGCATTGTTTTTCATAATTCATGTGGAACTTTTAGGAGACAAACCCTAAACGGTTTTTGATGCTTTTCCATCCCTTTTTACCTTAAGACTTCTCATGTATTATTTTGATAAGTTCAATTCAATAATCATTCAATTATGTTTTATCTTGATTGTTTGATTATGTCCTTTGCTTGTTTCTTTATTACTATGCTAGGCTAAACTTAATTAGTATTTATTTAGGATTGCATGAAACGTAGTCATAATATTTAATCTATTGTCTCTTGCTAGTGGTGTGTTTGTTAGGAGTTAAAAATTGGCTAGGATCCGTAGTCTAGCATGAACGTCAACTAAAACAAGTTTAATTGATGCCTATGTCTTAGGTTATTCGTAGGCAATCGACAGGTGTTGTTCGCTTAGGCTAGTATATAGGCGTGTGACTGACAAATCTAAAGTAGGTAATAAAGAATACTCCACATACCACTAGCAAGGTATTTCATTTTACAATTTTTAACTAACTAAATTAGTCCCTTTAGAACACAAAGTATATTTCATTTTACAATTTTTAACTAACTAAGAGAAATTAGAAATCGTGTACAACTATTTACATATCTTAAAAAATGAAGCTGAACTTGGTAGATAGGGAAGTACATCTCCTCACTATTTCTATTTCATCTTGTCACCTTGCCTTTCTTTTGACTAATTTCTCTTTTAGCATACATCATTTTCTCTTTTTTCTTCTTCTTTTTAATATAGTAAACCTAACAAAAAGAAAACATAATATTAGAAACAAATCACATTATGATAGTAGTATTTTATCAATCATGTAAACTTTTAAGAGAAGATAAGACATTATCATTATATTTATTGATAATTTTGTATATGTAGCTATGCATGTCTTAAGAAGGCAAACCGGTCAAAGTTTTTCATCCATTTTGATAGTTTATAAAAATGTAAACATAAATCAAGAACACAACCTTGTTACCTCAATATTTTATAAAACACATCACCCAAAGTCATCATATCTTAAACTTTTATCTTTGTTTGCATCCATTATCTTATGATGTATTGCTTATAAATTTGATAGGCAAAACAAATAATATCTATGTATGAACTAAAAAAATTACAACATATAGTGTAACCTTTGGTTCATAGTTAATAACTTAATATGAAGCTTAAGAATTCAAAATAGGAAATAAGAACAAACCTTAGAAGCATGTAAGCCACTATCAGACTTTGCTAGCATTTAATTTGCATTGCAAGAAAGTTGTTAGGATAATCTCACGTCCTGTCCTTTGTACCTTGTTACAAAACATCCACAACATATATGGTACATGCATTCTTTAGAAACAAAACTTGAAGATGATAACAATATAAAGATCTCTGGTTATTGGGACAATCTCACGTCCCGTCGTTCATACTTTGAGTTATCAACGGATTTTGTGATTCTATAACATCGATGACTTCTTTGTAGACCTTTTATATAGGCACAAATAGATGAATGTAGATGCATTTTGTTAATGCTTCGGTAAGTTAAAAGGATCTTAAACTTAAACTTCTAATTAGTTGTGGAAAATGAAAAGACGCAACATTTCATATTCATGTTTATGGTTACATTCTTTATTTCGAAAAATGAAAAAACGCAACATTTCATATTCATGTTGATGGTTACATAAGATGATTATTCATTTAATCTCAATTTATTTTATTTTTTTATAAATAATAATTAAAATCATTAAAACTACACAATAAATGATGAGACTTAATCTTTTATATTATAAGATAAGATAAGATATAGATGTCTCACAATTAATGACTCATTCATTGTTTCATTAAAAAAGTCAACACTACCACTCATGTTCAAAGTGAACATTATAAGATCTCAATCCTAAAAAAATCATCCACATTAATTGAATAAGAATCGGGTTTTCACTATGGGCCATATTTATCGCTCACATTTCATTAAAAATGTTACTCACCCAGACTATATATATAGTATAAATATAGACACAGTATATATAATATATATTTCTAAAAATATAATATATATATATATATATATATATATATAGAAGAGAGAGAGATAGAGTTATTAAGATCAAATAAGAGGAAAACTTAAAATGGAAATGATAAGAAGACACCACAACCACATTTTAAGATGCTCTATAAAAAAAGATGCTTCTCTCATTAAAAAATTCTCTCCTCCTATTTTAAAATGTGTAGGCTATAAATCCATCTTATTTTCTTTATCAATATAGTTTTTCTTCTCACTATATCCCTACTATATATATATATAAATAATATATCATATACATATACATATACATATACATATACATATATTTCTCTTTATTATCTTTGGTTGTTCTAAAAAAAATTTCTTTTATTTTTATTTTTAATCATAGTGCATATAAATCCAAAGAAGAAACTTTATCGATGTCACCGTGTAATATTGCATTTTTAAAATATTGTGTTTACTACCTAAAGACAGTAATTTATTAATTGTGAATCCGAAAACGAATTAGAAAGAAAGGAAAAAAAAGTTAAACAAAGTTCATGTTCGTGACCAGCTGACGTGGTCACTGAATGTGCCCAGAAAGTGTTATAGAAAATGGTGATTTGACGGTTCAGGCATCTGAAACGGCCAATGTGTTGGTGTCACAACCTCAACGGGACGACGCCATAGCTTAACACGGGACAACGTTATGGCAGTGGAAGAAAACCCTAAAGATCGATGGCGAGGTGACGGCGTCACAAGCATAACCTGACGCCGTCACACCTTATTTACTATATATATTTCGCATTGTTTTTCATAATTCATGTGGAACTTTTGGGAGACAAACCCTAAACGGTTTTTGATGCTTTTTCTTCCCTTTTTACCTCAAGACTTCTCATGTATTATTTTGATTAGTTCAATTCAATAATCATTCAATTATGTTTTATCTTGATTGTTTGATTATGTCCTTTGCTTGTTTCTTTATTACTATGCTAGGCTAAAATTAATTAGTATTTATTTAGGATTGCATGAAACGTAGTCATAATATTTAATCTATTGTCTCTTGCTAGTGGTGTGTTTGTTAGGAGTTAAAAATTGGCTAGGATTCATAGTCTAGCATTAACGTCAACTAAAACAAGTTTAATTGATGCCTATGTCTTAGGTTATTTGTAGGCAATCTGACAGGTGTTGTTCGCTTAGGCTAGTATATAGGCGTGAGACTGACAAACCTAAAGTATGTAATAAAGAATACTCCACATACCACTAGCAAGGACGTGACATTGCAATAGGTTATATAGATCGACTAAGAAGTACGGCTCCCTAGATCACATCTTTTCCCTATAAGAAGTTCTCACCGTTTACTATTTAATTTATGTATTTAGGTTAATATTAGTTTAAATAAAAAAAACCTCTCTCAAAACCTGATTTATTTACTAGCTTTCATAAAATATAAGAATACCAAAAAGAATCATCCTTCAACCCTTATATTTATGTGGCATACATTTCGAACGTACCTCACTATTTTTCTAGAGAACGATCAACCTTCCAATCTTGCCTATACTACACTGTAAAGATTAGGTACACTGCTTAAGAAAGGATTGTAAAACTTTATTGTTTGCAACCCAATGCATCATGTGCATTTTGTAAAAATTTAGGTTGAGTATGATTGTAAAAATTCGGTTTAACTGGATAATGCATAAGTAATACCATGAAAGAAGCGTCATGTGTAAATGATCATAAAGTTGTCACGTTAAACTTGTAAAAAAAATTATTTACTTGATTTAAGTTTGTGTAACGATAATTTCAAAACACGTGAATTATATGATTAAAATGTCAGAAACTACGGCTAAATAAAAAACCCGAATGACACGAAGGGAAAGTTTATTCATTTATGTTGTAGAGAACTTACCAAGATAACATGACAGTATGCAACAACGTCCATCTTAAGAATTGTAAATATAGCGAATAGCAGTATCCAAACCGTTTGAGTAAAAGTAAGATTGTCAAATTTAGAATTAATAACTGAAGGTCAAAATTAGATGACTTTATTAATTAAAAAAAGTATAAAAGAAAAATCATCATACAGCGACACATCAAAGTCCTGTAGCTATATGATGAGTCACCAACATTACTTTTCTTCTCGATGCCCCATTCTTCTCTTTCTTTAAATGCTCACCGATTTCCACTCTTTTTCTGCATGTGAACCTATTTTCCTTTCTCATATTTATGCTCTAATCCCATTTTTAAACATTTCCACTTTCGTTTGTCATCTCCAAAACTTTGTAAACATGCCAATTCTGGAGTTTGAGTCGACTATTTCTAGTGTCACTAGCAGTCCAGATTCTACTAGACCTCATGTTAACACAAGAATGGAGAACTCCACAGTTCATGCCGAGCCACCAGGGTCGACTACAAACACGCACCATACCTTGGAATCTAACGTTGCTAACCAAAATGAATCGATACCATCACAATTGCCTTTTTTACGTGAATCTTTACGTCCTATTACACTTAAGGTACAAGACATTTCATCTATAGATAGATATATCGATTGATATTATTCTATATACGCATGAGTATCGAATTTATGACTAAATGTTCGATAGACATGATTTTGTTATAGTTTTTGATATAATCGACAAATGTTAAAGATCATATTTTGTTGCCGATTAATTATCAACAACGTTTTGCAAGAAACATCATATCAACATATTTTGTCGATGATAGAACCCATTATGTATATTGGCTAGTTTTCTTAAAATGGCCATTGATATAACCCATTATAGACTTGTAAACTATTTGGCCATCTTAATATGGCCAATGAAATAAAGAAAAGTGGTTCCTGTACGAATTTCGGTTAACCAATAAGCTTTTTTCTTGGTTTGTAAATGTGTAGTTTGAAGATTTGACATACACAATAAGCTTACAATCTGGAGAAGATCATTGTTTTACTTCACCCGAATCAAAGAGAAACCGAACTCTTGTGAACGGAATAAGTGGAGTAGTCCGACCAGGCGAACTACTAGCCATGCTCGGCCCGTCAGGCAGTGGAAAAACCACCTTACTAACTGCCCTTGGTGGTAGATTACCTGGAAAGACTTCTGGTAGCATAACATACAACGGTCAGCCATTTTCTAGCTCGGTGAAAAGAAAAATTGGATTCGTGACACAAGATGATGTGTTATACCCACACCTAACTGTTATCGAGACTTTAACATATGCTGCCATGTTGAGGTTGCCCAAAAGTTTGACACTTGAAGAAAAAGTAGAGCAAGCTGAGCTAATCATAATTGAACTCGGGCTAACAAAGTGTCGTAATAGTATCGTGGGAGGGCCTATCATTCGTGGCGTTTCAGGTGGGGAGAGAAAACGAGTTAGTATAGGACAAGAAATGCTGGTGAACCCGAGTTTGTTGCTTTTGGATGAGCCCACTTCGGGGCTCGACTCAACCACGGCTCTACGATTAGTGGCTACGTTGAAAGGACTGGCTAGAGGGGGGAGGAGTGTCGTAACAACGATCCATCAGCCATCCAGTAGGTTGTACTGGATGTTTGATAAGGTTGTCGTGTTATCTGATGGATGCCCGATTTATAGCGGTCAGTCAGATCGGGTTATGAGCTATCTTGCTTCCATTGGGTATGAGCCCGGGTTTACTTTGATGAACCCTGCTGATTTTCTGCTTGATCTCGCTAATGGTACGTACATTTTATATATGTTCTTTTTTTCTTTTTATGTTTTTTTTTCAGTTACAGTGTTCTGTATATAAAAATAAGGATACCTTACTTAAAGTTTTCTCTAGAGTTACTTGCATCAACTATTTGAATATCTAAACTAGATATGAAGAGAATTTTTAGTTTTGCTAGCTTTATACAAAGTTGATAAAAATATGATACCAAAACTCTAATGAACAATTGTTTATAATGTTGATCTATAGGTGTGGCTCCTTGTGAAAATCCAAATGATCATCAACAATACAATCAAGGTAGAATGGATCGCCATGAAGATTGTAACACGATTAAAAAGTTTTTGATATCATCTTACAAAAAAACGCTTCACCCACAAATTAAAAATGACATCCATAGAAATATCGATGACACGACTCGTGCTAGAGGACCACAATCTTCAAGATGTAAGTTATATCAACAACTTCTTTTGAACAATCAATTAATTTCATGTCACTTTATCACATGATTCCAGTCATGTAGTGGGTTAATTAAAGCATTCAAAAGTAACATAAAATGATATCTAGCTGTGATCTTAATAAAGATCTTGTAAACATAACATAGTTTGATGCCAAAGCTAGATATATAAGTGGTGTGAAATCGCAGGTTGTGATGAGAGGTGGACCACGAGTTGGTGGACACAATTTAAAGTCTTATTCAAAAGAGGTCTTAGAGAGAGGAGACACGAATCGTACTCAGGTTTACGAATCTTCCAAGTGATGTCTGTCTCAATCTTATCAGGGCTTCTATGGTGGCATTCGGATACATCACACTTGCAAGATCAGGTACCACGATTGTCCTTCGTTGTTTATGTACCACTCAATATCTTCAATCAACTTTTGTTAGTTTCACTAGTTCCTGATGATCAATCTATTCTATGATTTCTAACACTAACTAATAGTTAATAATAGTAAAACTTATCATGCTATATCTATAAATTTGGTTATTGATAATGTTAATGTCTTGGTTTACCTTTATAAAACTCGTTACAATATTAATCCATAAACATAAAGATTTGTATTGGTCTTATACGGCATACTAACTTTATATATGATATGCAGGTGGGACTTCTCTTCTTCTTTTCAATATTTTGGGGGTTTTACCCACTATCCAATGCCATATTCACATTCCCTCAAGAGCGCCCTATGCTAATGAGAGAACGTTCCTCATCAATGTACCGCCTATCGTCTTATTACTTTGCAAGGATAGCCGGAGACATGCCAATGGAACTAGTTCTACCAACCATATTTGTAACCATTACATATTGGATGGGCGGCCTCAATCCTTCACTGATCACATTCATGCTAACAGTTCTAATCATTCTTTTTAATGTTCTCGTTTCACAAGGGCTCGGATTAGCCCTGGGAGCCATTCTTATGGACCTAAAACAAGCAACCACCTTATCATCAGTGATCATGCTAGTGTTTTTGCTTGCCGGTGGTTACTATATTCAACAAATTCCACCATTCATAAGTTGGTTGAAATACATCTCATTTAGCCATTATTGCTATAAGCTTTTAGTGGAAGTACAATATGGTGAAAATGAGGTTTACGATTGTGGGATAGGTATTCAGTGCCGCGTTTTGGATTTTCCAGGGATCAAGTATCTTGGTATGGGTCACGTGTGGTGGGACGTGGCCGCGTTGTGTGTAATGTTGGTTGGGTACAGGCTTCTAGCATATGTTGCATTGAGGATGAGCAAAGCTCACTAATCCTTCATGCTTCAAATAAACCCAAAACTTAACTAGTAATAGACAACAATTTGTTATTATATTAGATGTATTTGATGCCTACTTAGAAATAGTTTATTCTACTTGTAATTGTTTATTGTTTGCAGTTCTAATTAACTGCATCATCTGTACCATTTCTGTATTCAGTTTATAAATCAATTTCTCTTATTCTTAATGCCTTTGCTGTTGGAAGGCTAACTGATTTCCTTAATTATTATTGATAACAACTATCTTATATATAAGATACAAAAGATCATTTTAGAATAATCACCATGAGCTTATGATTAATTACATGACATCTATACTAATAGACCTAATACAAATTAATGACTAATTATATATATATATACAAAAGGCAGACGACCCGGCCCACGGGTCGCATTAAATTTTTTGACCCGGCCCCACCCCCACATTAATGAAAGGTTTTCTTTTTTTTTTTTTTTTTTTAACAGTTACTTCTTTCTTTTTTTATCATTTTTTTTCCCTTTTTTTTCTGAAATTTTTTTTAAAATAAAACTTTCCTTTTTTTTCCTCGGAATACCCTCTCGCGCTGTTTGAGTCATCGATCTGTTTTTTTATGAATAAAACTTTAAGTTTCCTCAAACCTCGCGCTCCGCTAAGCGTCCCGTTCTTTTTTTCCCTCAAAAAATTTTTAAAATAAAATTTTCCTTTTTTTTTCCTCGGAATACCCTCTCGCACTGTTGGAGTCATCGGTATGTTTTTTTATGAATATTTTTTTTTAACAGTTAGTTTTTTTTTACCATTTTTTTTTCTCAAAAAGTTTTTAAAATAAAACTTTCCTTTTTTTCCCTCGGAATACCCTCTCGCGCTGTTTTAGTCATCGGTCTGTTTTTTTATGAATAAAACTTTAAGTTTCCTCAAACCTCGCGCTGCGCTAATCGTCCCGCAACGGCGCACGGTCGCCATTTTTTTTTCACTATATGAGTTGCGAGTTTGGTTTTCATTCATGGATAATCAGAGTAATGCGAGTAAGATGAGAGAGAAGACTACTGGGAATTTAGGGGTTGGTGCCTCTGGTGTTTCGTGTGATGGGAGTCCAAGAACTAGTAACTCGTCTCCTTTGATTTCTCGTAATACTACTATTAACATGCCACGCGGACTGTATAATGTTGATGTTGCTGCCACTTTTGGAGTTTCATTAACAACTGTTGGTGACTTGGACGTGTTAATAAAGGATATTGAAGCTGGTGAACATAATGAGTTATTATCTGGGATGGCTAATGATAAGCGTATGGCACTCATGGATGCATTAGGTGTTATATGTGATTCAATTCAGGCTGAAAATAGTATTCCTAGTCAGATGACACCTAGTGATCCTATTATATAGTCTGTGAACATTAATAATAAGGCTACATCATATGCTAGAGTTGCGGGTGAAAGTACAAAGGGCCAACCAAAAGTAAATTTTAACTTTCGTCCCTTGGTGGCTGATCTCGTATTTGATGGTGTCAACATCTCTATTCCTCGCAAAGTTGTCAAAAAGGTTAGTACACGTTTTGAACACACCTTATATGGTTACTTTATTTGAAAGAGAATGGCGTTTCCGGTTGTTGAATACTATGCTAGGAACAACTGGACGAAACATGGGCTGAAAATGATTATGATGAACACCAAAGGCTTCTTTTTCTTTAAATTTGATACACAGGCTGGATTAGAAGTTATTTTGGAGGGTGGTCCTTGGATGATACGTAATTCTCCGATCATTCTCAAGAAATGGTCGATGGATAATAGATTGCTTAAAGAAGAATTGACTCGTATTCCGATATGGTTTAAATTGCATGATGGTCCTACTCAAGTTTTTTAAGAGGATGGTATTAGCTTAATTGCTACGTTTATTGGCAAACCTGTTATGCTTGATTCATACACAAGTTCCATGTGTAATGATTCGTAGGGTAGGAGTAGCTTTGTTAGGTGCTTAATTGAGGTAAATTCAAAGGCTGATCTCGTAGATGCTGTTACTATTGGCATTCCTTCACTTACTGAAGATGGTTTCACCAAAGAAACCATCCACGTTGAGTATGAATAGAGGTCGCCCAGGTGTGATGTATGTAAGATATTTGGTCATGTTCATGACCATTGCCTCCAAAAGGTGGTGAGTCCTCCTATTGTTACTACTTTTAATGTTGTTACTCCTACTGTTGAGAAGACTAATGATGAGTTCCAAATGGTGGGTAAAAAGAAGAAGAGGAAAGGTAAATACAAGTCTACTAATGGTGGTCAGTTTGCTGGTCCTTCGGTTAAACAAAATGTTAGATATGAGCCAAAGGCGACTACAAGCGCACCAAAAAAGGAAGCTACTAATGTGGATAATGCATCTAAATCATCATCTATGTTGAAGACTGCTGGTAATTTTCCTACGAAAGATAATATCACCACGTCTAATTCTTATTCTGTCTTGAATGATGAGGAAGAAGATGAAGAAGAACATGTTGAAAATGTGTATGATGAATCGGCTAACTTATTTCCAAATACAAAACTGGTGAAAGTTTATCTTTCACGGCTGCTTCTGGTTAGCTTGTTTAGTTGAATCATTGGTTCTAGTTACAATTAGTTGTCTCTAGAGTTGTAAGTGTTTATGGCATGTCATAAGCACTAGTTTTAGGTGTTTTTCAAGCTGTTTAGCTTGAGGTTAATGTGGTACTTCAGCCACATTTCATTTGTACTTAACATTTTTGGTTTTAATATACTTTACCGGGATAACCCTTTACCCAAAAAAAGATAGTTGGAGACGAAGAACTACTTTCAAAAGTAGTAGATGCACCGGATTGCTCATTCATTGATGACTCCTTTAAAAGGAGCATGTTTCGCGCCCTTTCAAAAGTGGGAAGGGGTTCACGATGTCAGATGATTTCGACAAGTGTAGCAAAGCGGGAGTCGAGTCTATTAACGACATAAATTACCAAGTTTTTTATCGCTTACAACGCAAGGTTTTTAAGCTTATCCGCCATAGACTTAATTTTGTGCAATATTCATCAATAGACATCTTTCCGATCTTGATGGAACGGAGTTCGTTATCAAGATTTATAGCCCTAGCATCCTTGTTGTATAAATGAAAAGGGGAATATTGAAAAATATATTGATCAGATTCATATATAACTAAGACATTACAAAACATTAAATAGAAAAGACAGAGACAAAATCCTAACTATTAAACGGGCCTAAACAAGTGGGTCGGGCCTATAAGCCTTATTAACTAACACTTGTTATCATGAAATAAATTTTGTAGATGATCCCACAAAGCTTTTGCATTACCCAGTGTGTTGACGACTTGTTCTTGGAGAGTCACATAGGGATCCAAGGACCACATCTTGATGAGATCATCAAGCTTGCACCACTCCGGATTAGTAGTAGACGAAGAGGCTTTTTCTTCCACGTGAGATTTAAGACCGAAACTACCAAGATGGATTATGAAAAAGGAACTCCAAGGACTGTAGTTATGTTTTAAAAGGTCTAATTTAATGAGGACCTTGTTGGTTATGCTAAAACGGATTAGTTTATCGGCTGGAGTGGGTGGAGGATTAGGTGGAGGAGTGTCATCACCGGCCATGATTGCCGAATTTTTGGTGGGGTTTAGAGAAAAATTAGGAGAGATTTACAAGAAGGAAGAGAAAAAAATAGGAGAGATTTACTGGTTGTGATACCATGTTAGACGACTAATTAATTTCCTTGATTATTATTGATAACAAATATCCTATATATAAGATACAAAAGATCATTTTAGAATAATGACCATGAGCTTAGGCCTAATTACATGACATCCATATTAATGGGCCTAATACAAATTAAATGACTAATAGTTATACAAATATAAACGTCTTGACTTTGAATGTTGAATGACTTGACTTTAAATGTTGAATGTTGAGTTAACTTGAATAATGAATGTTGACTTGACTTTAAATGTTGACTAATATTTGCTACTTGGGAACTCTTCCATCTCTCAAAAAAAAATTGCAGATATGATTAGAAGTCTAATGACTAAGTTTTTTACTTCATATTGGATTTGGCTAATAAACTAATTAAGGAATAATTTCTAGGGCCTTAATGAATGAGATATACATACATATATTAGAACTCGATAGATAGCAATCAATGCTAAAAGTGGATATCAAAGAACTGTTTGCAAGCTGTAAATTTAGAGTTTGAAACTATGAGGACAAAGTATCGAAAGCCACTATGATTGTATGGAGGCATCATCTTAATCATCATCCTCTGATCTATGACTACAAGTCAAAAGAAAAACAAAATCTAATGCTACTTTATATTCTGAAAATGAAAATTCAAAACCTTCATTAGGTGCACTATGGGCTTTATATATGGCCCATTTTCTTGTAAACACACAATTCCAACGGCCAGTATTATATGTTGGGTACACTGGATTATGTTGCTCATATGATTACTTAGAATCTAAGACAGCTAGAAGGTGTGCTGAAAGTAGTCTCAAACATTACAGAAAAAACCACACATTTATGGAACCATATGAAATAGAAAAGCTATTGAAGGAATAATATGGGCATTTGGAATAATGGGCTTAAAAAGAAAGGGGCCATAAAGCCCCTGCTGCACCTAAGTTGGCCTACTGCATGCTGCACCCAATGTTTGGTTGGTAACATAAACATTTGGTCACTAAAAATACGTGATTTCAACCATCATGATTCTTGGCAACCTAGCTTGAACGCCCAACTCAGTGTCCAAGTTTTAATTCTGTCCGAAATTTATAACTTTTTTACCTTCTATTAGAACTTAATGAGCAGCAAACTCGACAGCCTAGTATTAACTGAGTTAATACTGTCTCATTGCGGATATAATTGTTGAACCAAAACGTTAAATGCAGCCTACATCTTTCAAACTTAGAACTCATGAACTCCCTATCTAAATGTATCTAATCTACATTAAACCCTAAATTGTGAAATACTAAAGATGCTGAAAATCACTAGAACTCATAAAACTAGATTTAGCACTTAAAACTGTCCTGTGCTAGCGAAAAAGCTTTTTAAGCTCAAAACTTTGAAATTCTACAATCTATCTTGCAAAAAAAACTTTTTAAAACTTGATATTCTGAAAATCTAAAACTATGCAAAGTGTTTTTGACATTCCTATTGACATTTTATAAGTCAACAATCACCATAAGCCCAAACACAACTTAACTAATACTGTCCCAAAATGAATTCAACTTAAAATCTATTTTAAACTAAAAATGCTAAAACCTTATATCTACTCAGTATTAAACTCAACTAATTAAGCTATTTTAACACTAAAATCTACAGCTTATTAACAGAAATAAGCTAGTTACTCAGCTAGCTTATCCTACTCTTATGACATAATTGAAAGCAAAATGAAAATTAAACAGGATTTAACTAATGAAAACTTAAAACATATAAAAAATAAAACTAAACAAACATATTTGAAAAGAAATGAACAAGAGTGAATAGCAATAAGCAAATGATTTAAGCTGAAATTAAACTGAAATGAAAATTAAACAATGAACACCTTGATTTATGAAGTCTCTGGATCCTTAGGTGCACTTTATTGAGAGAGGTGGCTTTAAACAAAATCCTAATGGCTACCTTAGCCTCTAAACCAATAAGCCTATAAGCTCAATAAGCTAAAAGTAGCTTATCACTCCTCATTGCTTCAAAACTCTTTCACACTGAACTCAAATGACCTTAGTTGAATAGAAATAGACAAATCAGCATTTTTAAAAACTTTTACAAAATTTGAACAATTTGAGAACAAAGAAAAACAAAATAAGCTCACTTGAGCTTATATCAAGCATAATAAGTAAAACTGTCTATTACTTAAAACTTAAACACAACACGACACTTAGATTTTGTTGCTTTTTAAAGGAAGAATTCAAGATATCGAAACACAAAGGACATTGATTTGAAAGATAGAAAAGCTTTAATCGAAGAATAACAGTAAACTAAATTTTGAAAAGAGAAAATTACAAAGAAAATTAAGACTCAGCAAACAATCTAACACCCTAACTTAATCTAAGTACAAGCTTCTATATATAGAAGAGAGTGAAGATAGGATGAGAAACATCCATCATTCCTAGCCCAAGATCCACTAAAACTAATTTTTAGCCGTTGATGATGTATGGTGAGGTGTTCGCACCAATAGGAGGTTGCCACGTGTGCAAAATGATGTGGAAGTTGGTAAATACGAGGTGGGGTGAGTTGGAAGAGACGGGAGAAGGATTTGGAGAGGTTTGGGTTTGTTCGGGATTTGGCGGGAAAAGTGGTTATAAGTGGTTAGGGGAAAATTTTAACCCGCATTTGTTTTGAAAGATTAGGTTAATTGCACAAGTAGTCTTTAGTTTCTTCCTCAAAAGTTGTAGTGTTAAAGTAAATTGAGAAATTGCATATTTCTGGCCCTTGTAGTTTTAAAACAAGAGAATGGCTTTTATGTTTTGGGCTTTTTAATGGGCTATGTGATCCAAATAGAATTGAAGGGCCCTAAGGGTATTTATCTTTTTGCACCACTTCAAAGGGTATAATGGGGTCTTACACAATCAAATTTTTGTCCATTTCTTTACTTCTTTGACTTTTCTCCTGATCGGGCGATCCGGCTTTGAATATATCTTCTCTTGATCACTTTTCCTCTTCTTTCTTGTTGTTTTTTGCTTGATTTTTACTCTTTTTACTTTATATCCTTTCCTGCACATAATGACACAAAAGAGCACACATATTTCATCTTTTGGCATAATTTTGGCTTTATTTTTGCGAGAATCCTGGTAAGTATTATGTATACAATTAACACTTAACAAAATTCCTCAAACTAAATGATGGCCTGTGTCCTCCACCGCAATTTTTATTAAGTTACACTTTGTATACTAAACAAGTATTCCAATGCCCTTGATTTCACCTTTTAATAATCACCTTTTTAAACATCTAAGTTATTTCTCAACATTTTATCTCATGAAACACATTTAATGACCATCATATGCAATTTTGCAACTTTTAGGCTCATTGAAATAGGCTACTACTCCCAGATTAAATGAGCACAAAAGAGGAAATCCGCCTTCCCTGACTTTTTCACAAGACTTAAACAAAGCTATAAACAAGATCATTGTCAATAAAAGTCCAAATGGTTAAGCACTTAAACTTACAAACTTGTGAACTTTTCACTCCCAAGAATAAATTAATGATGTAAAGATGTGTGCACGCTTTTCAACCTCACCCATAGATCAGATTTATCTTTATGAGTTGAAATCCATCTAATCTTACCACTTAACCTTGTGAGCTTAAATGTTAATAACATAGATACCCTCGACTCAAGCTAAAAGAAATTGGAAACAAAACTTATAACTGATTTTATGAAAATGGAAAAGTTTAAACCATTCTTTTATTTTCCAATATACTATAAATTATATTTTTTTTTCAATAGAAAAGTTTGTTCTTAGTTCGAACCCTACTAAATGCCTTTCCTCCCAAATTGGATATCGCATCAACAACAACCGGTGTTCTAGTTCGAACCCCCAATCCGCTGCTAACGTTTTGTGTTTATCGCGACAACACTCATTTTCCAACAAAGCCAAGAATCCACAAATCTCTTAGTTGCCATCACCACCTATGCCCGCGTCCCTGTGATGAATGCCTACGAACCTGATTCCGACTACATAGACTTAAACCATAGTAGGCGACCCAAAAGCATCCCGAGACGCACTCTCACATGGAAACGCCAACGATTACAACTAATATAGATTTTTAATTATTCTATTTTGGCTAAGCTTCATTGGCACGAAAAATAATGCTTTGCATTAAAATGCTTCATTGGAATCTTTTTAAAAATATAGTTTTGGTGAATTGGAAAAATTCACTTTAGAAAATCAACTTAAAATTTAAACCAAAAAATCTTACTTACATAATAGATGAATTACTTTCCAAAATGTAAGACTTTTTCTAAAGACATTGGATTGACTTAGGTTAAATAAAAAGAGCACGTATGATTATGTTGAGATAAGAGCTTGTGGGAGTTAATAGACACAAATCATTCACATAACTTTAGGTTATCAAATAAACCTGCTTAAGCAAATACACTTATATTTTAACCTACATCATCTCTGTTCTTCAACAATTTTTAAAATCCAATGCAATAGATTTGTGAAAGCTTTAGCCCCCACAAAGCGTAGGTTAAGAACTACTAGCATATTCTTCCACACCGGTCAAGTCAAAAATTACCCTCCTATTTCTCACCACGTATTACAAAAAGTTATTCGTTCCCCCAAACTAAGCTTCTATTGTAAGCAAAAATTTAAAATTTTTCAACATTTTTTCACAAAAATGTAATTCAAAAAGGTTCAAACAAGTTTCGTTGAAGTGCTAGTCAATATCGAAGATATCTACCCCTAACTAAAACAAACTTTGTCCTCAATTTTAAAAAATAATAGGGGTCAAAAGAATCTAAACAAAAAACTAAGGACAAATTGCAAAAGAATAGATGTTAGGTTTCTATAATGACGAAGGATAAAGGAGGATTTTCTCGGCGGCGCGTTGGGTTTCACTTGTGCTCTAGTGGTGTGGTCGTCTGACAGATGATAAGGACCGCATTTCGTTGAATGTTGGAAATTGTAGGGACGGCATGAGGAGAGAGTCTATCTGTCATGCTGTTTGGGTTTGTAGATGTTTGAAGTTTTTTCCACAATGTCTGAATCCATGACTATTCCTCAAAATCCGGAAAACCTAGACAAACATCACAAACAACCAACAAGAACGAAAGAGAACAAGCCTCCTCTCATCATTTTCATTGTTAGCTCATAAACGACTTAAAACGAAAACGGCTTAGTTTTTATTCACCGAGTACAAGCTATACTCGTCCCCGAATTGATTTGTCCTTGGGGAAACAAAGAAAAAATAGAAAGAAGATAAAAAGATAAGCATTAGGGTGCCGCCCAAAAGCGCTTGTTTATTATATAGTCCCCTACTTGAATCATTTCAACAAGTTCATTATGGGATAAAAGGAGGGTGAAGAAAAATTCCGAAGACGATGCCATCCCCAAACTAAGAATTAGATACGCATTGAAAGTGAGACATTGAGGGTGGTACAAAAAATCTTAAGATAAAGAACTCTTCCTCCTTAAGCACATTATCAAAATACCCGATCCAAAACAAAGGACCTTAGGTTTCAAAAGTATCATTCCTAGGCTCAACTGAAAGTTTTCAGGTCAAAGTCTAACATGCATTTCAGAAGAAACGGTGGGCAGTGTGGTAAAACATTTGGCTCATGAACTTTAGAGTTCTTATCAACTAGGATACCCGTTTTGAAAAACTTTATCCTCATTATTTTGAGAATAAGCATCACTTTACGCGAAAAATCCTCATAACAAACCAAATCATTTCCTTCAACATAACTTGAACCACCTGGTTCAAATTCATCACTTAAACTCTTAAAAACACTTGAACTTGATTTGTTAAAATCTTTGGTTTTATCACTATCAGAATCTATTCTCTCAAAATCCTCTCCATACAAAATTCTTTTCCACTCATCATTGTTAGAATACATCTCAAGTAGATCATCACATTATCAAAGTCATCTTTTGGTAGAGATCCATATTAAGTACTTTTGGTGAAAATGACGATGTCCATCTAAAACAAACTCTTTTGACATATCGGGAGTATTTTCATTAATGAATTCCTCAACTTTGGACTCAGTGGGATTACTAGTAGGGTCACCGTAAAGCAAGAACTCGATAACATCATCTGGAGTCATGTCATCCCTCTTTGGGTATGATGAGAAGTCAATAAGAGCAAGTTCATCGGCGAACTCATCCAGAGAGTACTCACTAGCCTCTGAAGAAAGAGCTATTAGAAGGAAAATGGAGACTCAATTGAGGGTTCAAATTAACTTTCCGATAAATTGTCTAGATAACCTTAATAAAATGATTCCTCGTCGTCTTCAAAAAGATGATCAAATAACCTTAAGAGTTTCCTTATGAACCTCCTCCCTTAAGAATTTACTAGTCATTTCTAAGGAAAACCATCTTTTTTCTCAAAGAAAGGTTTGAAAAAGTCTGAAACTTTGAAAAATCATCAGCAAGAGGAAAATCACATTCTTTTCCAATTTTTGACACTCTTGGGTTTGAAATGAGATCTTCTTGTCAAATTCCTTGATGAATAAAGTTAATCCTCATCCCCCATTTTTGAAAGAGTCCTCAAGATTAATTGTTTGAATAGTGTGAAATTGCACCTACGGAAGCAATTTTAGGTGAATGAATAACTCTTCCTTGGTGAATGATTCTAAATCTCATAAGTTGGATATAAAACTAGCCTTCTTCTACAACATGGTCAATATTTCTTAACTTTCTTCCCTTTGTTTGATATTTCTCCCACAAGAGAGTCAAACTCTTCAACAATAGTAGAGTGTGGGAGAAAAGAATCGACGCTCAGTTCACAAACATCTTTGACCCGGTCATCATAAATGTCCATCATGTGGATTGACTCTTTGTCTTGAGACCGTCCGGTTTAAAGACTATCCTTTCCCATACCATCCCTTATCACTAGCTCTTCCCCGACACAATCAATATAAGACCCGTGCGGTCCTTAAAAGGCCACCAGTATCAAAGGTACACGGGGGTCCGCAACAAAATCTAATATCACAAAATCAACCGGGAAATAGAATTTTTCTACCTTAAACGAACACATTTCGGCTATCCCAGGTTTTAAGAATTGGTTCGGTTCGGCTAAGTCTAGATCCATTCCATAACTTGAGAGGTCGAAGTCCAAGTTTTTTTTCAAATAACAAGGGCATGAGATTGATACTTGCACCTAGATCCGCTAGAGCCAAGTGATTATCAAAAATCCCAAATCTCAAGGAAATGAGAAATCATCCTGTCACCAACTTTTCGGGAAGCTTTTGTTGAGAATGACCGCGGAGCAATACATTCATTGGTGTCTATGTTATCTCAATCAATTGTCCTTCATTACTTTAACAACATTTGATCATTAAGCAAATGTTTTGGGCATGTGGACAAGAGCATCTGGCAAAGTAGCTCATAGGGAAGATCACGGAAGAGTCTATGACTTGAAGCTAAGATACAATCTCTTTTACGATCCTTGTTCTGTGTTCATCTCTTGAAGGATAAGGCAAATTTGCAAATAAGCTATTCTATGAGTATAAAGGAACCTAGATAAAAGGATTTTGAAAATGATATCAGAAAATATCATCTAAAATAAAGAAATAAGCTAGTAATTTCAACTGCTTCTACTACCACTTTTTGCCGGAATCTAAAAGCTAATCTAAAGCTTAAAAATGAAAATTAAGAGATGAATTATGTAAAACTAATAGAATACTACTAGGATGCTTAATACTAAGTTCTTACTCCTAATTTCAAATGCTAAAAGACAGCTAGAAAAGTTATACAACACAGTAATAAACTCAGTTAATACTGCTATTGCTGATATATTTGGTAAAAAAAACTTAAATGCAGGCCTAATCTTTCAACTTAGAACTCATGAACTCACTATCTAAATGTATCTAAGCCTACATTAACCTAAATTGAATACTAAAAGTGCGTGAAGAATCCACTAAACTCTAAACTGAATTTTGCACTTAAAACTTTCCTGGTGCTAGCAAAAAGCTTTTAGAGCTCCAAAACTGTTGAAATTCGACAATCTATCTGCAAAACCTTTTTTAAAATGATAATATGTCCTGAAAATCTAAACAATGCAAAGTGTTTTTACATGTCCTCTGATGACTTTAGAGTCAACAACACCTTAACCCAAACACTACTTAACTAATACTGTCCCAAATGAATTCTACTTAAAATCTATTTTAAAACTAAAAATGCTAAAACCTTATATCTACTTAGTATTAAACTCAACTAATTAAGCTATTTTAACACTAAAATCTACAGCTTATTAACAGAAATAAGCTAGTTACTCAGCTAGCTTATCCTACTCTTATGACAGAATTGAAAGCAAAATGAAAATTAAACAGGATTTAACTAATGAAAACTTAAAACATATAAAAATAAAACTAAACAAACACATTTAAAAAGAAATGAACAAGAGTGAATAACAATAAGCAAATGATTTAAGCTGAAATTAAACTGAAATGAAAATTAAACAATAAACACCTTGATTTATGAAGTCTCTGAACTTTAGGACACTCTTGTTGAGTGAGTGACCTTTAAACAAAATCCTAATGGCTACCTTAGCCTCTAAACCAATAAGCTATAAGCTCAATAAGCTGAAAGTAGCTTATCACTCCTCATCGCTTCAAAACTCAATCACATTAATGACCATAGTTGAACTTTAATAGACAAATTCAGTATTTTAAAAAGCTTTTAACAAAATTTGAACAATTTGAGAACTAAAGAAAACAAAATAAGCTCACTTGAGCTTATTTCAAGCTTAATATGTAAAACTGTCTTATTACTTGAAAACTTAAACACAACACGACTCAATTAGTTTTATTGCTTTTAAAGGAAGAATACAAGATACGAAACACAAAGTACAATTGATTTGAAAGATTTAAAAGCTTTAATTTCGAAGAATGAACAGTAAACGTAAATTGAAAAGAGAAAATTACAAAGAAAATTTAACTCACTAACTATCTAACACTCTAACTATCTATTACAAGCTTCTATTTATAGATGAGAGTGAAGAGAGGATGAGAACTTCCATCATTCCTAGCCCTTGATCACTTTAAACTTGATTTTTAGCCGTTGATGATGTATGGTGAGGTGTTCGCACCAATTGGAGGTTGCCACGTGTGCAAAATGATGTGGAAGTTGGTAAATACGAGGTGGGGTGAGTTGGAAGAGACGGGAGAAGGATTTGGAGAGGTTTGGGTTTGTTCGGGATTTGGCGGGAAAAGTGGTTATAAGTGGTTAGGGGAAAAATTTAACCCGCATTTGTTTTGAAAGATTGGGTTAATTGCACAAGTAGTCCTTGTGTTTCTTCCTTCAAAGTTGTAGTGTAAAAGTAAATTTGAGAATTGCATTTCTGGCCCTTGTAGTTTTAAAACAAGAGAATGGGCTTTTTGGTTTTGGGCTTTTATTGGGCTTTTGTGATCCAAATAGTATAGAAGGGCCCAAAGGGTAGTTTAGTCTTTTTGCATCCTCTTCAAAGGGTATAATGGTCTTTTCACTTCAAACTTTTGTCCTTTTCTTTACTTTCTTGACTTTTCTCTTGTGTCGGGCTGATCCGGCTTTGATATCTTTCTCTTGATCACTTGTCTCTTCATTTCTTGTCGGTTTTTGCTTGTTTTTGCTCTTTTTGACTTTGATATCCTTTCCTGCACATTGAGACACAAAAGCACACATATTTCCATCTTTTGGCATATTTTTGGCTTTTATTGGCGAAATCCTGGGTATTTTATGTATACAATTTAACACTTATCATGGAGCATCGTAGATATTAAGGGAATCGACTCATCCTTCTGCACCCATAAAATCCTGATGGAAGATGAATACAAACCCACCGTCCAGCCCTAGAGAAGGGTGAACCCGAATATTAAGGAGGTAGTAAAAAAGTCGGTCATCAAACTACTAGAGCTGGATTAATCTACCCCATCTCTTATAGTCCTTGGGTGAGCCCCGTCCAAGTCGTTCCAAAAAAGGGAGGGATGACGGTAGTAAAAAACGAAAATAACGAGCTTATTCCCCAACGAACTGTCACTGGGTGACGCGTTTGTATCGACTACAAAAAAACTAAACGATGCCACCCGAAAAGATCATTTTCCATTACCGTTCATTGATCAGATGCTCGAACGGCTAGCTGGCCATGAGTACTATTGCTTTTTGGATGGATTCTCGGGATACTTCCAAATCCCTATAGCCCCGAGGATCAGGAGAAGACTACTTTCACCTATCCATACAGGACCTTTGCTTATAAACCTATGCCTTTTGGGCTGTGCAATGCTCCCATAACTTTCCAGCGATGTATGATGGCTATATTCCATGAGTTAATCGAAGACAACATGGAAGTATTCATGGACGACTTTTCGGTCTTCGAAAACTCTTTTGATCATTGCCTCTTAAACCTCAGAAAGATGCTAAAACGATGCGAAGAAACCAACATGGTCCTAAATTGGGAGAAGTGCCATTTCATGGTAGGAGAAGGAATTGTCCTCGGACATAAGGTTGCAGGAGCAGGAATCGAGGTTGATAGGGCTAAAATTGATTCCATAG
>BQNB010070941.1:0-32941 GCA_026074375.1 Tanacetum coccineum
TTTTAAGATTAATCTTCTAACTCAAGAATAAGAGAAGTTCTCAATCTCAAAAGAAGAAACTATTGATAGCGGCTTCACAAGATTCAATGTTGCCGTGACTAGTCTCAAATCATTAGATCCAGACTATTCTAGCAAGAATCATGTTAGAAACTTTCTTCGTACTCTTCCATCGAAATAAAGAGCCAAGGTGATGGCCATTGAAGAAGCCAAATATTTGGCTACACTTCCTCTTGACGAGCTATTAGAAACTTCAAGGTTTATGAAATGGTCTCAGATAATGATGGCATCGGATCTAAGACCACCAGAGAAAAGGTCAAATCATTAGCTCTTAAAGTTAAAGTCACTAGGGAGCAAACTAGTGATGATCTGCGATAGTTCAAGTAAGGAGAGTGACGAAGAACATTGATTATAGAAGAAGCCTGAGGCATTTAATTGTGTTTGAAAGGAGACTTTTTCTGATAAGTTCTCCGGCAAGGAACCGTGTCAGTACACGACAGATCGATTTGGTAATGTTGCAAATAATATTTGAGAGGTCAGACAAAAAAAATCTTTGTTAACAAAGGAGTGTGAAAGAGCTCGAAGCAAAAATGGAGGCGTTTTATAAATGCGGGATATGAAAGACCACTTTCTGTTATCGAGTTGTAGAAAGACCTAATGAAACAAGACTTTGTTGATGAACATGATAGTTAGGAAGACGGACGATATACATCAACAACGCAACATGTACTCGTGGCAGTTCGCGACTCCCACGAGGTAGTAATCCATACCATCAGCTCTAATTATGATTTAAATATTATTGATTTGCAAAAGGAGAATGAGGAACTCCTAAAGTTTAATAAAGATTTTACTAAAACTTTTGAAAAACTTTTAAAAGAAAAACGTTCTCTAGAAAATGAGAAATTACAAAACTTCATAGGCAAAACAATGATCATTAAATTGAAGTTAAAGAAACTTCAATGGTTAAAGAGGTGGTTTAAAAACCTTGTCAAAAGTGTTTGAACTCACACAAGAGGTTTACACTTTAAAAACAATGTTTCCAAGTTTCAATGCGAAGCATTGAATTTTTCAAAAAATCAAAAAGAGATTGCATGAGTTTTTAAGAAGATACGCGAAAAGTCGCCAAAAAAAAGTCCCAAGAAAGTAGAATCTTGGAGTTCTAAAAGATGATAAAACGCAACTTCCGCATTCTAAAACAAACCATATAGTGTTCTTTAAACAAATCTAAAATGGTAGATCTCCAAAAAGCTTTGTTAAACCCATAATTCCTCAAACTCACTTTGCAAACACTCGAGGTTCCCAAGCACCCATTAGAAGAGTGGAAAAAAAACATCAAGGATATCACTCAAACTCACATAATGGACTTGGATACACTCAACCTCGAGTTGACCCTAGACATCTCTTACCCACACCAAATTTGAGACCTTCTAACTCATATAATCAAAGACCTTCTTTTCAAAACAGCCACTCTTCAGAAAAAGAAATTGTCATAACAACCAAAGGTCTTCGTATCATCAACCTAGCACCTTCCAAAGGAGAGAAAACTCCTACCCAAATCAAAGGCTAAAAACACCTTGGAGCGTTGGACAAACTTTCAAAACTCTCATGATTTTTAAAATAACTTGGTCGCTGTTTCTCTCTCAAGGTACGACCTACATAAACTATGTGCTTTACTACAAGACCCAAGAAAGGTTAGATTGGGCACCATATTTGCTAACCACAACGGACCCATAAAACAATAGGTACCATGACCTTGAATTCATATTTGCTTGTAGGTACATCTTAAATGTGATCTAGTACATGACGATTGGATTGTGGATAGTGGTTGCACTAAGCACATAACCGGGAATAGAAGATTGTTTACTTCGTACAAGGCATATGATGGTGGACATGTCGTATTTGGGAGCAACCTAAAGGGCAAGGACGTCGGTGGAGGTAATATCACTCATGACTCAATTATAATTACCAATATTGAGCATGTTAGTGGTTTAGCTTTTAATTTGATTAGCGTAGGTCAAATATGTGATGATGATTATGTATTTAGCTTTACTAAAGTAGATTGTACCATTAATAAAAATGGTAAAACGCTAGCTAAAGGACATAGGATAAATGGTCTATATACATGCAAATTGGGAGATAACTCCAAACAACAAATTTATCTCGTATCCGTGGTGGATAACTTAACGCTTTGGTATACGAGGTTAGGTCATGCCAATATGCTGTGATACATGTGGTCCAGGGAGTCAAGGTAATGCAAATAATTAGACTAGGAATGAAGTTTCAACTAGTAGGGTTTTAGAGTTGTTACACTTAGACTTGTTTGGTCCATCTCTAATTCAAAGTTACGGAGGCAACTTCTACGCTTTAACGATTGTGGATGATCACTCAAACTACACTTGGGTTGTGTTTGTAGAGTCTAAGGATGATGTCTTAGAAAAGTTTAAAATTTTGTGTAAAAGACTTGAAAACCTACATGATTGTTCTATTGTTTCAATTGTAACAAATCATTGTAGTGAATTTGATAAAATGCAATTTGGGAACTTTTGTGAACAACATGGAATGTTGTTGGGAATTAAAGGTCTTTACACTTAGTACTGCCAAGCCAAAGACTTTGTACTGCTAAAGATTACAACTGCCAGTACTAACTAGTTAGTACTGCTAGAAGAAAGTTAGTACTGCCAGTACTAACTTAACACTAGTGAAGGAATTAACACTGATGCATTAAGACTTAAGATTGCTAAAGGGATAAAGACGTGTGAAGTGATGTGTATTGACTTATTTAGGGTATATTCTATTTTGTTAGAAAGATATGCGTATAAGATTAGAATTATAGAAGATTTGTAGCTATCTTGTAAAGGACTCCTTGGTGTACAAAAGGAGGTCCTAGGTTATGATGTGAATATATAGAATTGCATGCATAGCTTCAAGGTTAAAAACCCTAGTACTACACAAAGTACTCGTATTATTCATAATAGTAATATTAGAGCATTTTAGTTATATCATTGTTCTTAAAGTTTACTATTTCATTGATTTTCTTCTAAGTATTTAAAAGTAGATTCCACATACTCTTTAATATACACACAAAGTTTCTACCATTGTTATTTTGGATTCATCCAAGGTAACATACTCTTTACAAGCTAAAGAATCAATCATGGTTTGGGATCAACAAGTGGCTTTACAAGCTAAAGAATCAATCATAGTTTGGGATCAACAAGTGGTATCAGAGCTTGTGTTCTGAAACTTTGATCTAGAAGAAACTAACAAGAAGATCTCTTTACTCACAAGGAAGAGATGGATCTAGAAACTGCCCAAACCAATACTACTACAAAGTTGCCCCTTCTTAAACAGGGTGAATATGATATGTGGAAGCTAAGAATTGAGCAATACTTTCAAGTACAAGACTATGCTCTATGGGATGTCATAGAGAATGGAAACTCATTCAAACTAGCAGCTCAAACAACAACAAATGCTGATGGTTCCTTAACTACATTAATACCAGGTCATGTAGCTGCTGATGAAAAGACTCAAAAGAAGAATGATGTGAAGGCAAGAAGTATGTTACTAATGGCACTTCTAAATGATCATCTATTGACATTTAATTAGTATAAGGATGTCAAGACTTTGTTTGCTACTATATAAATAAGATTTGGTGGTAATGATGCCACAAAGAAGACTCATAAGACTCTTCTGAAGCAAATGTATGAGAACTTTAGTGCTCCAAGCACAGAGTCTCTTGATTCTATTTTTATACAGTGGTCAGGAAGATTATAAATTCAGTATTGGCTATCTAGTGAAAATATTTCACAAGAAGATCTTAATTTGAAATTTTTAAGAAGTCTGCCTTCTGAGTGGAATACTCATGTTGTAGTCTGGTTAAAGAAACTACAAACTCAAGTTCTCAAAACTTGGCTTTTATGTTATCTACTAGCAGTACTAATGAAGTTAATACTGCTTATAAAGTTAGTACTGCTAATACTCAAGTTAGCACTATTAGTACTTAAGTTAGTACTGCTAACTTAAGTGATGACATTATTTATGCATTTTTGGCCAGTCAACCAAACAGATCTCATCTTGTACATGAGGACCTTGAACAAATCCATGAATATGACTTAGAAGATATGAATTTAATGTGGCAGTTAGCATTGATGAGCATCAGGACAAGAAAGTTTTTCCAGAAAACTGGTAGAAAGATTACTATCAATGGGAGTGACACAGCTGGATATGACAAGTCAAAGGTGGAGTGTGTTAACTGTCACAAGTTGGGACACTTTGCAAGGGAATGCAGAGGACCTAGGAATCAAGATAACATGAGCAGGAATCAAGACAACTCTAGAAGGACTATAAATGTGGAAGAAATTTCTTCCAAAGCCATGTTGACTATTGATGGAGCTGGTTTTGACTGGAGCTTTATGGCAGATGAAGAAGTCCCTACATACATAACTCTTATGGCTTTTTCAAACTCTGAGGTACATAATGATAAAACTTGTTCAAAAACCTATCTAAAAAGCTTTGAAACTCTTAAAACTCAACTTGATGATTTAAGAATAGAGTTTAACAAATATGAGTTCAATCTAGCTACTTATAAAAGAGGGTTAGCATCTATAGAAGAACAACTTGTCTTTTACAAAAAGAATGAGGTTCTATTTTGTGAGCAACTTGCTGTTCTAAAAAGAGATATCTCATATAAAGACTCAGAAATTAGTGTGCTTAAAAGTAAGTTAGAAAATCTTAAGCATGAAAAAGAAAGCAATCAACTTAAGATTGAAAATTTTGATAATGCTCCTAAGAGTCTAGACAAATTAATAAAGAGTCAAATACCTGATAAAAGTAGAAAGGGTTTAGGGTTTATAAACTATAATGGTGTTCCACCTCCTACTACATGATTATTTTCACCCCTAACCCTTGATTTGTCCAACTCTAGTTTAGAGGAGTTCCAACAGCCTGAGTTTGAAGGATATGGACCTAAGACTAGTAAGAGTGTTAGTGAAGATACTTCTAATGAGGTTAGGGAATCTCCTGATGCCTCATTGGTTGAGGAGTTGGTGTCAAATGATAAGTTAGAGAAGAAAACTGTTTTTCCTACTGTTACTAAGATAAATTTTGTTAGACCTCAGCAACAAGATAAACCAGTTAGGAAACCATTTAAGTATGCTAAAATGTACATGTCACAAACTCCTAGGGGAAATCAAAGAAACTGGAATAATCAGAAGTCCCAACAACTAGGAAGTGACTTTATGATGTACAATAAAGCTTGTTTTGTTTGTGGAAGTTTTGACCATGTGCAGTCTAACTACAATTACCATCAAAGGGAAAGGGTGGTATCTGGGAATAATTAGACAAGGGTGAATTACAATTATTCTGCTAAAAAGGCTCACCCTAGTGCTCACAGGAACATAGTTCCAAGAGCAGTTTTAATGAAAACTGGCCTAAGACCACATAATACTGATAGGCCTGTTAATACTGCTCATCCCAAAACTACAGTTTATAGTGCTAGACCAATGTCATGTTTTTCTAAATAAGCATAATCAAGTGTAAAGAGGCCCTATCATATAAAAACAACAATAACTAACAAAAATTTTAGCCAAAAAGTTAATATTGCTAAAGGAAAAGTTAATACTGCTAGGCCAAATACAGCAGTAGTTAATTTTGTCTGGGAAAATCAGGTTAATGGTGTTAAGGCCTCAGCATGTTGGGTTTGGAGACCTACCAAACTTAACAATGCATCAATTACTTTCAAGCGACATAATTATGTTGATGCACGAGGAAGATCCAAGTCAGTGATGGCTTGGGTCCCCAAAGGAAACTAATTTCCTTATTTTATGTACAGGGTCATCCACAAAAAGAAGATCAAGGCTATGTTGACAGTGGATGCTCAGGCACAAGACATGCAACCATGTCCTAAACTTCACAACTACAAAGAATTTGATGGAGGATATGTTATATTTGGGGGAAGAGCCAAAGGAAGAAGAATTACTGGTAAAGGAACTCTTAAAATTGGTAAACTTGATTTTGAGGATGTGTACTTTGTCAAGGAGTTACAGTTTAACCTTTTTAGTGTCTCATAGATGTGTGACAAAAAGAACATGTTTCTTTTTACTGACACTAGCATGTTTTTGTTCTGTCCGCCTGACTTTTAAGTTAACTGAAGAAAGTCCAGGTTTTACTTAAAGTTCACAGATAAAATAACAACATGTACAGTGTTGATATGAATGAAATTAATGCTCCAAAGAGTGTTTAACTTTTCTTGTTGCAAAGACACACTTGAAGAATCAAATGCTTATGCATAGGGAGGCTAGGTCATGTAAAATTTAAAACTATTAATAAACTTGTTAAGGATAACCATGTGAAAGGTTTACCGATAAAACATTTTGAAAATGATCAAACTTATGTTGCTTGCCTTAAGGGAAAACAACACAAAGCCTCATGTAAGTCCAAAATTCAGAACTCTATTACTCAACCTTTATTCATGTTACATATGGACTTGTTTGGTCCAACTTTTGTGAGCCGAACTAATTAATACGAAATATATAGTCTATTGGCGCAGATGATATAAATAGCAGATTTACTTGAGTTTTCTTTTTAGCATCTAAGGATGAAACTAGTGACATTCTTAAGAGCTTTATAACTCAGATAGAAAATCTAGTTGATAAGAAAGTAAAGATACTCAGATGTGACAATGAAACAGAGTTCAAAAATAGAGTTATGAATGAGTTTTGTAAAAATAAAGGCATTAAAAGGGAATTTAGTGTAGCTAGAACTCCTCAGCAAAATGGTGTTGCCGAGAGAAGAAATAGGACACTAATTGAGGCTGCTAGAACAATGTTAGCTGACTCTAAGTTACCTACCACATTTTGGGCTGAAGTAGTTAATACTGCTTGTTATGTGCAAAATATGGTATTAGTAGTCAAGCCTCATAACAAGACCCCTTATGAACTCTTTAGAGGTAGAACACCTTCTCTAAGCTTCATGAGACCATTTGGGTGTCATGTGTTAGGTCTTATTTATCTTGAATCATACATATTGTTCATGAAATCTTAGAGAGAATAGTAGAGGAGGGCAAGTATTCAAAATTTAAATGTTATTAAAATGAAGGGAAAGAGAAAATGTTTATTACAAGGCATCACCCTCTAATGATGATTAGAGGGGGTATTTATAGGAGAAGGAAGGAGGCTTCCCTTCCTTTATTTTTCACTTCTAATCCCTATTCTTTAGCAATTATGTATTTCTTACTTTTAGCATAATATACCTTATTACAAACTATTTTTATTCTAAACAAAATAAAGATTAATGACTAAATATAATTAAATCACATAATCGACACTTTTTATTAACCTAACATCATGTTACAATTCTTAATACCTTAGACCATCTAGGCAAGTTTGATGGAAAGTATGATGATGGATTCTTTGTTGATACTCATTGAATAGTAAGGCTTTTAGAGTATACAACATTAGAACTAGGAAAGTAGAAAAAAACTTGCATGTTAGGTTTTTAGAGGATAAGTCTATTCTTACAGGTGATGGACCAAAGTGGCTGTTTGATATTGATGTTCTAACAAAATCAATGAATTATGTGCCAGTTGTTGCAGGTACAAACTTTAATGATTTTGTAGGTACAAAATAAAGTATTGGTGCAGGTCATTCTAGTAAGGAGAAAGGATCTAGCCAAGACTACATTTTGATGCCACTATGGAAAGATGGTTCACTATTTGATTCTTCTTCAAAGGATGCTAGCAATGATGAACCACAACCTTCTAATGATGCTGGAAAGAAGGATGATGAAAGTGAAAATGATGATCAAGAGAAGCCTGAAGATAGTTCTCCAGATGTTAATATTGCTAGGCCAAATATTAATACTGCCAGTATTAATATTGGTAGTCTAAATATTAATACTGCTAGTCCACCAGTTCCTACTGCTCCACTTGAATCCACATATGCTAATTTCTTTGGTGATGAATCAGAATTGGATTTGAGCAACATTGCTACCATATATCTAGTTCCTGCTACTCCAAATACAAGAATCCATAAAGATCATTCACTTGATCATATGCTTGGTGATGTGTAGTCTGGTGTACAAACAAGGAGAATGATAAATGAACAAGGGTTTATTAGTGCTTTTTATGAAGGAAAAACTCATGAAGACCTTCATACTTGTCTATTTGCCTATTTCCTATCTCAGGAAGAGCCCAAGAAGGTAATCCAAGCATTAAAAGATCCAAGCTGGATAGAAGCTATGCAAGAAGAGCTTTTGCAATTCAAATTACAACAAGTTTAGACATTGGTGGATTTACCTTATGGCAAGAGGGCCATTAGAACAAAATGGGTGTACATACACAAGAAAGATGAGAGAGGTATTATGAATAGAAACAAGGCAAGACTGGTTACACAGGGTTACACTCAAGAAGAAGGAATAAATTATAATGAGGTTTTTACTCCAGTTGCTAGGATTAAAGCAATTAGGCTATTCTAATCCTATGCCTCATTTAAAGATTTTGTTGTGTACCAGATGGATGTGAAGAGTGCATTTTTGTATGGCAAAATTAAAGAAAAAGATATATGTCTTATCACCTCTAGATTTGAAATCCAGAGTTCCCTGACAAAGTGTTTTAACAAGAAATAAGGCATAAAAGAGTCTACATCAAGCTCCAAGAGTATCTAGTAAAGAGACCTTATCTACCTATTTATTGACACATGGATTTCAAGAGGATCAAGATTAATAAGACTTTGTTTATTAAAAGAATCAAAAGTGATATTCTACTAGTTCAAGTATATGTTGATGATATCATTTTTGGATCTACTAAGAAGGAGTTATGCACTGATTTGGAGAAGTTGATGCACAAGAAGTTCCAGATGAGTTCTATGGGTGAACTTACTTTCTTCTTAGGACTTCAAGTGACACAAAAAGATGATGGGATTTTCATCAGTCATGACAAGTATGTGGATGACATCTTGAAGAAGTTTGGTTTTTCAACTGTGAAGACAGCAAATACAGCCATGAAGACTTCAAAGCCATTGCTCAAAGATGCAGAAGCTGAAGATGTTAATGTTCACTTATATAGATCAATGATTGGATCATTGATGTATCTAACAGCTTTTAGGCCTAATATAATGTTTGTTGTATGTGCTTGTGCAAGATTTCAAGTCACACCTAAAGTTTCACATCTTCATGCTGTGAAAAGAATCTTTAGATACTTGAAAGGTCAACCTAAATTGGGCCTTTGGTATCCTAAGGACTCACCATTTGACTTGGAAGCTTATACTGATAGTGACTATCGGTGCATGATTAACTGGAAAATCCACAATAGGTGGTTTTCAAATTCTTAGGAGGAGATTGATCTCATGGCATTGTAAGAAGCAAACTATAGTTGCCAAGTATACTACTGAAGCAGTGTATGTAGCAGCATCTAGTTGTTGTGGATAGGTGTTATAGATTCAAAACCAAATGCTGGATTATGGATACAATTTCATGAATACCAAGATTCACATTGACAATGAAAGCACCATCTGCATAGTTAAGAATCTAGTGTTTCACTCAAAGACTAAACACATTGAGATTAGACATCACTTCATCAAAGATTCCAATGAAAAGATGCTTATTCAAATGATTAAGATTCACACTAATCACAATGTTGCAGATTTGCTCACAAAAGCATTTGATGTTGGAAGATTTCAATATCTGATTGCAAGTATTGGAATGCTTAACCCCTGAAGTATTGATTGAGGGGAGGTTAATTGTATTAATATGCAGCATTTTATGCACAAATGATGCTTGAAATGAAATGGAATAACAGCTAATGATGAAATTCAAGTTAGTACTGTTGCTAGTAAGTATACTTTCTACCGCTGTTATAATTAATACTGTGAGAATTGAGAGAAAATAAAAACAGACAGAGAGAAAAAGTGAGCTTAAAAGAATTGAGAGAAAGCAAAAACAGACAGAGAGAAAAAGTGAGCTTAAAAGAATTAAGAGAAAGCAAAAACAGACAGAGAGAAAAAGCGAGCTTAAAAGAATTAAGAGAAAGCAAAAACAGACAGAGAGAAAGTGTGAGCTCAAAAGAATAGAGAGATGTGTGAAGCAAAATCAGAAAGAGTGCATTGGTGAGAAAAAGAAATGAGAGATATAGTGAGTTCAAAAACAGAAAGAGAGATTTTGTGAAATAAAAACAGAGAGAGTGATTCAGTGAGCAAAATAATTGAGAGATACAGTGAGCTTAAAAATAGAAAGAGAGCTTTTAAGAATCAACATTGATGATGGAAATGCCTTTTTGAACGAAATTGAGGCTAAAACTGGTACCTCAAAAGTTAATACTGCTAGGCTAAACTTGTATAAATAGACTGAGCTGGGACATTAATTAGTATTTAAGTATAATGTTAGTAATGAATGGCATATACCTTATAACTCTCAATTAAAACTTAAACTAATACTGTTATCATACCGTTAGTACTGTTTGGGGCATAACAGATTTTTGGCAATTAAATATAGCTGTTGAGATATTTTTGCCAAATATTTCGCTTATAGAGGTCTATAATTTGGATAATTCTTGATCTTGTCTATCATTTTATAATTTTCTCAAGATAAAGATTCAATTTTATTCAGTCGGTCCAATCAAAACCTTAAGCGCTTTCTATAAAATCTCAATTAACTTTGCCAAACTCTCATACTCTCATCAACGAACATAAACCCAGAACCCTTATCATAACTCAATCACTAATGACGAATTTGGAATTCTGCGACCAACACAACATGGTTGCTTTACATAAAAAAACCAAACCGGAGTAATGATTCCAATAGATAGTAAGGAATTATCTCATGATAGTCTATAAGGTATGCTCTTACAAAGAATCCTACTATAATTTCTCCTCACGAAAGTTTTGGCAGACTTCTAACTTCAAAACCAGTTAAAATGGAGACGCAAGAAATTACTGCCACAGTTGATGGCAAAGAATTCACTATTACTAAAGCATCTGTTAGGAGACATATCCAATTAGCAGATGTAGATGGTATTAGTGTTTTGCCAACTCCTGAAAATTTTGCTCATCTTTCACTGATGGGATATGCTTCAACTGATGATAAAACTAACGTACTCCAAAAGCAAATTTTCCCTCAGTGAGATTTTTATCGATACCATCCTACATTGTCTAGCCCTAAGAAAACTCATTGGGAACAATTTAGTTATAAAATATAGCAACTGCTATTATTTGCTGGCCACAAAACAGAACTTTTTAACTTTTCTAAATTGATTTTTGATTGTATGGTGAAAAACGTGGAAAAGTAAATATAACTTTTTAAGTATCCAAGATTAGATTCAAATCATTTTGACAATAACAAAATATTACTTAATCTCCTCCACAACAAAAAATATATTGCTCCCGCTTTAACTCCAAAACTTTTTAGCATATGAAAAATATGTTTTTTGGAGGAACACACACCTTTGTTCCATGTATGCTTGCAATTTCAAGCCGAAGAGGGTGAAGTTTAGGGCATCCCGCTGAACCCAACCACCACCTTTACTGCTCAAACCAACTACTGAAGAACCAATACCCTAATAGATGATCATCAACACATAATCGCACCAAAAGACTCAAACAAGAACCTAGTCACGCTTAAAACCAGTCACTAAGTTACCTAAGACTAGTGAGCCTATACCCAATGTAGCAGATAAGGCTGTCTATGAGGAGTGGGATGACAGAGTGGAAAGGGCTACCACTACTGCTGTTAGCTTAGATGCAGGGCAGGCTAGTGGTAACATAAATAAGACTCAATCCACGTCAATGTCTAATGTGCCTCTTCCTCAAGAATTGATGCAGGTGGTAGTCCCGGGTGCCAAGAATCCATGGGGGGTTCCATTGCTCAGAATCAGTCTGAGAGGGTACCTACACAGTTCTATGATTCACCTCTCTCAAGAGTTAACACACTTGGAAGTAATGAGGGCAGTATGCAACTCTAAGAATTGATGGCTCTATGTACAAAATTGTCAGATAGGGTTTTAGCTTTGGAGACAAACTTAAGGCAGACAAAGAAAGTATATGGTGCTGCTTATACCAAGCTTATCATGAAGGTGAAGAAATTGGAGAAAACTGTCAAGTCCAACCAAGCTAGAAGAAGAGCAAAGATTGTAGTCTCAGATGAAGAAGAGGATTTAGAGGATTCTTCCAAATAGGGGAGGGTGATAGAATAAATTGATCAAGATGCAGGAATTACTTTGGTTACTCCTACAAAGGTTAGTAGTCAAAAAGATCAACCTAAAGATCAGTTGGGAGTTCTTAGTGCAGCTAAGAAAAATGTTAACACTTATACTAGAAGAAGAAGAGCAGTTAGTACTGGCAGTGGTGGAGTTAGTACTGCTAGTAGGTTATTTAGTACTGCTAAAGAATCAGTTAGTATTGCTGGTGCATCAATGCCAGTTAGTACTGCTGGTATGGTTCAAGAGGTTAACATTAGTATTCCTTCACCAGTTGTAGTCAAAGATAAAGGTAAGGGTATAATGACAGAATCTGAGGATGAACAGACTAAGAGAACAAAGATACAGCTAGAACAAGAAAGGCTTGGTCATGAAGCAGCTGTAAGACTACAAGAGGAATTGGATGAAGAAGAAAGACAAAGGATGGCTAGATTTCATGAAGCAGCTCAATCTTTTACTGAGGAAGAATAGGAAAACATTAAAGCAAGAGTTGAAGCTGATGAAGAGCTATCTAGGAGACTACAAGCAGAGGAAATAAATATTTTGCTGCACAGAAAGCTGAAGCAAAGAGGATTAAGCCCATGACACAAGCTCAACAGAGGAAATATATGATTAATTACATCAAGCACATGGGAAGTCATACACTGCAACAGTTAAAAATATATTCTTTTGATGAGCTCAAGGAATTATTTGAAACTACAATAAAGAATGGCAGCACTTTTATACCAATGGAGACCGAAGATAGAGAAAGAGCTTTGGAATTAGCAGCTGGAAGTTCACAAGCAACAATTACTAATTCTGCAGTAGTTGGAAGTTCTAAAAGAGATGCAGAAGTAGAACTTGTTCATGAAGGTTCTAAGAAGCAAACGACTATTGAAAATTCAGGATCAGTTAAAGAACAACCAGAATAAGAGGAAACAGAATTGTCACAAGAGGATTTACAGCAAATGATGATGGTAGTTCCAGTGGAAGAAGTTTATGTTGAAGCCTTACAAGTTAAATATCCAATCATTGACTGGGAGGTTTACATTAAAGACTCTAGAAAATATTAGAAGATCATCACGGTTAGTAATCATACATAAGCATATCAATTCTTTGAGGATATGTTGAAAGTATTTAACAGGGAAGAATTAGTGAAGCTATGGAGTTTGTTTAAAGAAAGATTCAGTTTAATAGAACCTACTGATGACAAATAAAGGATATTATGGGTTAAATTGAAGAGGTCGTTTGAACCTAATACTGATGATACACTATGGAAACTTCAGAGATATATGCATGATCTATTAAAATGGAGATTATATGATACATGTGGAGTTCATCATGTGTCTACAAAGAGAGGAATGGATATTTTCATGCTGGTAGAAAAAGAATATCTATTATCAAAAGGAGTTCTGATGTTGATGTTGGTTAAAAAGCTATTAGTAGAACAATCTTCAGAGATGGCAAATGTGCTTTTAAGGAAAATCTTCATACAAGCAAACAGACCAAGACAATAAAGTGTTTGGAAGCATCCTTTCAGCACAGATGGTTTAATTCAGAGAAACTTGTAGATTTGAAGGTAAATCACAAGTTTAGGGGAGGATTGTTGGGAATTAAACTCATACATTTAGTATTGCCAAGCCAAAGACTTAGTACTGCTCAAGATTACAACTGTCACTACTAACTAGTTAGTACTGCTAGAAGAAAGTTAGTACTGCCAGTACTAACTTAACACTGCTGAAGGAGTTAAGACTGCTGCATGAAGACTTAAGATTGCTCAAGAGATAAAGACATATGAAGAGATATGTATTAGTTTATTTTGTGTATATCTTATATTATTAGAAAGATTCGTATAAGATAAAAATTTAGAAGATTTGTAGTTATCATGTAAAGGACTCCTTGGTGTATAAAAGGAGATCCTAGGTTATGGTTATTGTATTCATTCATAGAGTTGCATGCATAGCTTCAAGGTTGTAAACCCTAGTACTAGATAGAGTACTCGTATTATTAATCTTAATAATATTGAAGCTTTTTGTTACAACCTGTGTCATCATATTTACTGTTTACAATCATAATTCCTTCTAAACTATTGAATAGTAGTATTCCCGCAATCTTTATATACACACAAAGTTACTTCTATCCAAAGTTGTTTGTAATTTAACCAATGTAACATAACTTACAAGATAAAGCATCAATCATAAGTTTGGGTTCAACATACCCCGACAACTAAGGATTAGGATTCACAGCAAAGGATACATATTTCCTTGGGGCTTAGTTACTTAAAAAAAACAAAAAGGATCCTTCCATGTCCAAGAAACATTTCATCGAAACCAACATGTATCGAATACTTTCACTTACATTACCCAATATCCACCTCTAATTAGGAAAGCACCTTTGGATTTAAGCCCAGTGTAAAGAGAGAACAGAATACCAAGTTTCGAAACTCTTGGAAAATTCCTTAACAAGCTTCCTGACATTCTGTCGATACTTAACATTAGGAGAATATCGCCCAATGAATAGCAAGACTCTCTTTATAAGTAATCATTTCAAAATTGATAATAGTAACAAAAGTTGATCAGAGGAATTTTAAAGCCTTCCTCGATAAGTTTCGGTTTTAAAGTATTTTTTTACCAAAAATAGGAGGATTTTCAGAAATTTTCAAATCTAACAGCATCAGACTTTCTAGTGACGCCATCACTTCGACCCGGATTTAAGCATAACTACCCCACCTCCATCATTCTTCTTTACCACTTTTCTAAACACAAACCCAAGAAATTTTTTACCATCTTGCTTGCACTAGGTAAATCTTCTCCATTCGGTAAGTATTCGATTCTAATCATTCCTAATTACTCGCTCATCTTAATTGTCCACCTAATTTGTTTGATTTTGAATTAATCCCCAATGGCCAAAACCCTAGAAAAATTATAAATTTTTGGTTGAATTAGGCATTACTCGTGATAATTTATCATTGATTTTTGATGGTTTGTTTTTTAATTTCAATCTATCTTCAAAAATAGTTTGAATATGTGTAACACTAGGGATTTTTGAATTCAACAATTGTGTTGGTGTCACAAAGGGGTGTTTGGAAATGGGTTTATCATAAAATGGCTTAATTTTCCATTGTAATTTCAGATTGAAAAATTAGTCGGGCTGCAGCTTCAGAACTTTTTGTGACATTGTCAGAACTACCTAATGCATTTGATTCGTGATTTTTCATCTAACATATTTCTGTCTTATTTTTGGTTTTTGGTGTAGAAAATGAGCAAGAGGACAAGAACATGTAAGAGCACCAGGGGTCAATCCTCTAGCTCTCAAGAGACAGTTTAGGAAAGGGTTCGTAACTTTTGGGTATTTGAAAACGAGACTCACCAAATGAACTACGAAGCCCTCGTTCACCATCCCATTCACTTTGGGGCTTTTGTTGATTGGTCATTTGATGTGTGTTTTTACAAGCTTTAAATTTATAATAACTAGAAATACCGATTTTGACTAAAAATACAACATTCGGGCAAGTGTATCATATTCGATTGTAATATAGTATTAGGAAAGACCAGGTTGTTACACGGGATTTGTAGCAATTCACAGATTGTTTATCAAGTAACAAAGCCAATTAATTATCACATATCAAATAGCCTAAACGTGTGTATTAAGCAAGATACCAAGCATAAAAGATATAGATATTGCAACACTTTATATAAACAAAATCATACAAGTCATATATGACGGGTAATCATAATAACAAGCATATATACCAATGATAACATAGAATCCTTTTCCGCTTTACATACTACAATACATCATCACAAGCGCATTAAGAGTGGTTTATATCAAATATGCATACAAATAAGAATCCCTCCAACCCGTCCGGATCAACAAAGCATGGTCTTAACATAATTCTACTGGGTTCTTTATAGATTACAATCATTCTCCATATAGCACCGAATTGTTATAGACAGACAACGCGAAATTTATCCAGACAATAGAGCCTTTTGACCTATATCTATTGCAATGACAAATCAAAAGATAAATAATTATCCAAGTAAAATGATATCGAATCCATAAGCATTCATATTCACAAGTTATACAAATATCGTCCAAGTAAGCGAGACACGTCCATATCATAACCAAACAAATAATCAACATAAGAAACATAAATAAACTCAGCAACATATCAATATTATTAGTAAAGAAATGTACCAAATCCATTTATGCGAGTAATTCGACTATAAAGTACCAAAACCAATATTCTAACCAAAACAGTCTCTAATCCAACAACCCAAGTATCCATGATCAACCAACAACCTATGCTACTGAATCAAGCCGAGGATATCACGTCTCTTCAGGGAATCCGCAACGTGTCACCAAATGGAGTGTTTAGCAACGAGGTTTATGGCAGTAACTCGGAAGGATTTGGTGTGAATCCTTTGAATTATGGTCTACAAATGGTGGTAGAGCTCTGGAAATTCGTGGCTATGATGGTGGTGGTGGTGATATGGTGGTACGCGACGGATTAAAGGGGTGTTTGGATCATCGGATCATAAGATCCTCACCAATCTTTTCTCCTCTCCTATGATCTCTATGATTGTTATTGATCAAGTGTGTATTTCCCTGGCACAAAATGGGTCTATTTATAGGCTAACAACACTTGGGGAACAAGTTGGGAGGTAAGTGGATGGTTGGGGGTCATAAATATGACTTTTGGGCTGTCCAGACGCGAAGTGCGCCGCACTTTTTATTTTGTATAGGGAGTTAATGCACACTTTATTTAATTGCCTTTAATTTTCTCCACCGCCTCAAAAGTGCGTCGCACTTAGGTTAAAACCGCCGCACTTTGGGTATTAAATGACTTTTCTGTTCTGGTGAAAAAGTGCGCCGCACTTTCTGCAAGTGCGGCGTACTTTTGGTCATTTTTAGCAGTTGGCCTTTTCCAAGGTTGTAGGTAATTGAATTCCGCTCGCGTGGCCGCTTGAACCAACTAAAACGGAGTTCGTATGACCGAGTTATGACCAAAACAGTGAACGGGTGACGGGGAACATTCATCTTGAATTTATTTTCTCTTCTTCCGTTTAAAGCTTCAAAACTTCGTGTATTTCTTCCTTATCATTCCAATCACACGTTCCAAGAACCTACAATGACAAATATATTTGATTTCATAGCGATAGTTCTTATAATTAACCAATTTATATATATAAATCATTGATAACATATATAAAAACATGTATAATTTGAGCGTTATCAAATCCCCCCACACTTAAAACTTTGCTTGCCCTCAAGCAAATCTAAGAAAATAATTTTTATAAACAAGGTCCTAGGTGACAAGACAAGGAAATTTTTAAATTATATATATATATATATATATATATATATATATATATATAATCTTGATATATTATTTATTTTTTAATTAAAAAATTTTTTATTGGGTGTGAAATTATCGAAAATATTTTTTTGGGTTTTTTTTAATTTTTTTTGTTGTTTTTTATAATAAGTAAGTGCAAAAGGCGCAAGCACCCCCCACACTTAAGGGTTTACTTGCCCTCAAGCAAAATAAGGAAAATAATAAGTTTTACAAAACAAACATAGAATTATGAAAAATATTTTTGGATTTTTAATATGTAAAAACATAGATGTTTGACAATACCCAATGATTCTCAAGCTGCAATAACATGACTAAGCACCTCACGAAATAAGGAAAAGTATAATTCACTCAAACACTCGTATGTGATGTAATAGAGGGTAAAAGGAAATCACACTCAATTGCTCAGACATGATCCATTTCATACCATAGGCTTGTACAAGAAACAAAACTGCACCGACATGGCGTAAGCACCATGTATAATTATCAAAAGAGGACTTTTATTCGGGTTGTAATGTTAGGCTAAGGGTTGATAAGGGTGTGGATAAGGCATGAAAAATATATACTGAAAATGGTTTTATAATATACAAAAGGTTTGACATAGTCCAAGAAAACCCATGTTGCTAGCTACGACAATCCACAAAACACGCGAGGTTATTGAACAAACCAACCTCCATCTAACAAACAACACTTATTCATACCTTTTTTTTTCTTTTTTCGATTCAATTTTTTTTCCTTTTTTTTCACATTTTTTTTTCAATCCACCCTCATTCAAACAACTAACAATTCCCCCACACTTGAGATAAGCATACACCACAAAACAAAACAAAATAGAAGGTGATCAATCTTCATCTTTGTTAATATGGTATAACACTTATAGCAAAGTGCGAACAAACTATAAGCAAAAATCAACCAATCATACCGAGCAACCAGCAACCAACCATCAGAACTTTCGACAAGGGGTAAGGCTAGGCTAAAGGTTATATATTTTTGTAATTTTTCATTTAGTTTTTAGTGGATGAGAAGAATGAATAGAATGGCACAGTCTTGTTAACTAGGGGTATCTAGCACTAAAGATAGGTGCTAACATAAGGGTTTATTTGGGTGGTTAGCTAATCAGTGTAATTAGCTAAAAAGAAATAATAATGTTAAAGTAGGAATGGCTATTTAGATTAAATCATAAGTTGCCTCTTTATCACATAAAAATACCTATATCACGCGAACGTGATCTCACTGCGGTCTCGTAATTATTATCAAGCACAAGTTCTAGAATCAATAAATCACTGGCACACTCATAATCAAAGGAATCAAGCATAAAATACGTATGCTATATAACAGGCTCAAAATCCTCACACATTTACTGGAATGGTTATAAATGCGCAAGTAATGTTATCAATCCCGATTCGGATCTGCTTTATCAATCGGGACACATCTCTGATTTCAAAACTTTATTTATTTACTACGTTTTTTTTTTATTCTAAATATTAACCTAAGTGACAAAAAACATTTAAAACAAGATATAGATTTTTTAGATTACAGAGGCGAACAAAAGTTACAATTTAATAATGAGTCTGATTTTTTAATTCATTTCCCCCCACACTTAAGTTGAGCATTATGCGTAATTAGAAAATAACTTAAAAGTGGGATAAACAGGAAAAATAAATATAAGAGAAACGAGACTTCCCGGGGCTCATAAGTGCTCGGTTGAATTCTGAAAGATACGACGCGAAACAGAACGCCGTCATGTGTATTCAACCACATGTAATATAATAATCCAAATATACCGGCTCCCAAATGTAACAGTACCATTGATCCAAGCTCCACTTATTTACTTAATTTGCAAAATAAACACAACTACAAAAACCATAAAATACAAAAGCGCACTTTCATAGGCAACACAGTTGCATTTAACGTATGAAACAAGCCTTTAAACCCCTCGGTGGCCCGAGTGGACAAGTTATAGTCTCGTGAGGGTTTACATCGAACACACCCACAAAGTTCAAAAAACAACGATTTTTAATTTTTATTTTATTTTTTTTATATATTTAAAAAAAAAATTAATGTATACACATCTTTCTAAAACAAGCACAAATAAAACACGATGAAATGAAAAATAAAATAGAAAGGAAAATATAATAACGAGTATTCAAACATTCATAAACACATACGAAAGCAAAAATAAAGGCGAAAAGAAAAACTTTTGAGATTTTTAATTTATAGGCAAACACACACAAGGTTTGAAAACCTTTAATAACTATAATTTTTTTGGGGGTTTTATATATTTTTTAGATTTTTAGCACACAATAATTATATAACTTAAAAAAAATTATATATATATTTTTATTTTGTATTTTTTATTATTTTTTAGATATTTATTTTATTTATTTTATTTTTTTCTTTTCATATATTTTAAATACTACCCGTGGAAAAAATGACAAAGTACAAAAACCGCACAAAAAATATGAGCGGCGGTTTTTATTAAGACAAAAAACAAATTTTGTTGTTTTTTTTATCATACTTTATTAGTTACGAACACATATATAATCGCATAAACAAACATATGCAAACACAAACAAACACACAATAAACATATACAAACAGATTAAATTTTTTTATGTTTTATAATTTTTTTAACTCTTTTTTTCAGATTTTAATTTTTTATCATATATACGCACATGACTCAAAACAAAACATGCAACACACATACATAACAAAAACTGACAAACAAAGAGCATGGTTTTATTATATGCCAAAATCAAAATAAGCAAAAATAATTTAGAAATAAAAATCTTTTTGGTTTTTTGTAATGAGAACTAAATATTCACAAAATTACAAGGCATATAATCATATAAAACAGCAAAAGAATTTTAAATGATCACGTACCTGAGACTAAAATTTGGGGGTTTTGTTTGGGTTTTTGGTTTTGATTTTTAACTCCAGATTTTGCGTGTGATATTTTTACAGAAAGTGAGCACGTACGTGGGTAAAGTATGGCGTACTTCTTGTGTTTTTTAGAAAAACGCACAACAAACGGAGGTGCGGCGTACTTCCTAAGAATTTGTGGTCGGTTGCCAAAAACTTTACGGCGATTTATAAGTTTTTTTGAGATTTCAAGGGATTTGGAACACGAACACACGTAAGAGGCACAAGAACAAGCAAACAATCTGCAAACAACTAAACACTGGTGTTGTGACAATCGTTGGAGTGTAAGGACCTATGAGAATGCACTTCCGTAAGGCATCACCATTTGGTCTTGTATCAATGTATCGTAAGAACCGTGATCGCCATTGTGCATATCGTCCTGTTGCAAGCATTGGTGGACGATCCCTTGAACCAGCTGCCATTATGTTGTTATGCATTTGACTGTCGGTTGTGGAAGTTACAATTGGAGTTGTCATGATGAATGATTTAAGAATTATGAAGTGAAAAATGATTTGTAGGATCTTAAGCAGGTAAAGTGATTGTTGTTGTTGTGGAAAACTATTTTACAGGATTTTACAAGTCTTGACTAAACCGAGAAAATACAAGAGTATTTCGCGGGATTTTACTAAATCAAGAAAAACCGTAAAAATAGAATTATTGTTGGTGAAATCGTTGTTGTTGTTGAAGAACTTGATCTTTTGTTAACGATTTGTGAGCTAAAACGATGAACGGTGCTCAAACTTTCAACTTGAGATGAGTAACGGTTGAATAAAACTCAAGTAAGGACAAACGGTGTAAGCCTAAATTAACAAAAAGTGTTTTAAAAGAAACAAAGGACGAACTTTGAAAACCACCTTAAGTTCAGGGACTGCATGTGTACATTTCCAATTTTGGTTTAATAATTAAAAAATTTCCCACCAATTTTCCTTTCTTGTTCGTTTGAAACTTTTAAAAAAAATAATGATTGTAAATTTAATCCCGCGGAGTTGTACGGTTATCGTCGGTGAAAACCGAATATATCACGTTGATCGAAACGACGACACGAACACGATGATATAATTCTCAAGTCCCGTCGTTTACCGTTACTCGAAACCAAAAAACCGAAAAAGAGTTAAAACGTGTAAGTTTTTGTCCGTGGTTGATGTAGTTCGGTTCCTAAAGGTTTTTTTACTAGTTCGGTGCTCTACAAACTTGACTAGATCGGTTGTTTTCAACTAGCTCGTTCGGCTAAAAAAAACTCGTTCGGCTCTTAAGTTTTTCCGTCGTTCGGCTCTCAAGTGGTATCGCTAGTTCGGCTCTACCTTGAAGAAACTAGTTCGGTCCTTGACGAAATCACTCGATCGGTTCTCAAATGACTTTACTCGTTCGGCTCTCAAGTGCTTTCACTCGTTCGGCTCCAAGAGAATGATCTAGTTCGGCTCCAAGAAAATACACTCGTTCGGTGCACACTAGTTCCACTCGTTCGGTTGATGAAACTTTAACTCGATCGGTTCCTTCTCAAAACAACTAGATCGGTGGTTTCACTAGTTCGGTGGTCTCGAAGAAATTTCTAGTTCGGGTGTTGAAGGAAATGAACTCGTTCGTTCGGTGGTACAACTTTCTTCTTTGTCTTCAACCGGTTAGGATCACAAGGGATAAGCAAATGAAATTTTATCTGTTTGACTTGTTCTTTTCTTTGACGCAAAACACAAACAAAATGCACCCTTATAAGAATAAAGCCCAACGTATGGATATAAGAAAATAAACAGTAGGCCCAAAGTTTAATATAAAGAATACTCACTCTTAACTATTGAAAAATTATAACCAAATTGTTGTCCAACAAAACGTCAAATGAAAAACAAAATGAAAAAAGCACCCATATTCTATTTTCAATTTTTTTCGTCACACTAAAACACACCTAACAGCAAGATAACCAAATTTAGTAGACATAATTAAAAGCCCAAATGATTTGTATAAACAGTAAGCCCAAAACACAAATGTTATTAAGAAATTAACGTAAAAGGTACGTAGAAAAATCTGAAAGAACAAATTATTAAAAAGGGAGTAAAAAAAAATAATCCCGATCCAATAACTCGAATAAGTTCACAAACAACAAAGACACTAAACCCACCCGTGCGAGTGATACCAAATGTCGTAACCCAAAATCATTTCACTTCACCAAGGAGAACCAAGAAAATAAGATTGAGATAGGAAAATAAAAATGGAAGAAATTTAGAGAAAGTTAGAGAGAGAAATGTAAGATAATTATTGGGTGTGAAATTATCGAAAATATTTTTAGTTTTTGTAACAAATAAGTGCAAAAGGCGCAAGCACCCCCACACTTAAGGGTTTGCTTGCCCTCAAGCAAAATAAGGAAAATAATAAGCTTTACAAAACAAACATAGAATTATGAAAAATATTTTTGGATTTTTAATATGTGAAAACAGAGATGTTTGACAATACCCAATGATCTTCAAGTTGTAATAACATGACTAAGCACCTCACGAATAAGGAAAGTATAATTCACTCAAACACTCGTATGTGATGTAATAGAGGGTAAAAGGGAAATCACACTCTGCTCAGACATGATCCATTTCATACCATAGGCTTGTACAAGAAACAAAACTGCACCGACATGGCGTAAGCACCAGGTATAATTATCAAAAGAGGACTTTTATTCGGGTTGTAACGTTAGGCTAAGGGTTAATAAGGGTGTGGATAAGGCATGGGAAATATATACTGGAAATGGTTTTATAATATACATGTCGACAAGTCCAAGAAACCCATGTTGCTAGTTACGACAATCCACAAACTTGCGAGGTATCGAACAACTCAACCTCACTCGATCATAATCAACCCGACACAAATATAATATATCAAAATGTCGCAAGTGCCAACAACAATCCAGCTCTCTCACTTTCTTCTTCTTTTTTTCTTTTTTTCACTTTTTTTTTCTTCATTTTTTTTAATTCAGTCTTTCACACAACTAACAATTCTCTCACACTTAAGATAAGGATACACCACGAAAAATACGAAATACGAAGTTTGCAACCTTCATCTTCGTTGAAATGGCACAATACTCATAACAAAGCGCGAGCAAACTATAAGCAAAAATCAACCAATCATACCGAGCAACTAGCAACCAACCATAGGACTTTCGACAAAGGGTAAGGCTAGGCTAAAGGTTATATATTTTTGTATTTTTTATTTTTTTCTGGATGAGAAAAATGAATAGAATGGCTCAGCGGGTTAAACTAGGGGTATCTAGCACTAAAGATGAGTGCTAACAAAAGGGTTTATTTGGGTGGTTAGCTAATCAGTGTAATTAGCTAAAAGAATAAATAATATGTTAAATGGAATGGCTAATTTGGGTTAAATCCTAAGTTGCCTCTTTATCACTTAAAAATACCTATATCACGCGAACGTGATCTCACTGCGGTCTCGTAATGATTTCAAGCACAAGTTCTAGAATCAATAAATCACCGGCACACTCATACAATTTTTAATCCGATACCAATGCTCCAGAAAAGGCGACAAAACTACAAATACACAGCCGTAACGACGGATGAGACACTTGCAGCTGCATTCAAACCTTAACTCGAGAAAGCTAAAGGCAAAAATCATCTTCATAAGATTTAAAGGCGAACCTCACATTTTTTTGGGTGATTGGTATAAATGCGCAAGTAATGTCATCGATCCCGAGTCGATCTGCTTTATCAATCGGGACACATCTCTGATTTCAAAACTTTATTTAATTTTTAATATATTTTTTTACTATGTTTTATTCTAATATATTAACCTAAGTGGCAAAAGATTTAAAAATAAATTAGATTTTTAGATTACAGAGGGCGAACAAAAGTTTATACTTTTAATAATGAGTCTAATTTTCCAATTTATTTTCCCCCACACTTAAGTTGAGCATTATGCGTAATTAGAAAATAACTTAAAAGTGGGACAAACGGGAAAAATAAATATAAGAGAAACGAAACTTCCCGGGGCTCTTAAGGGCTCTGTTGAATTCTGAAAGATACGACCATACATAAACATATCATACGTGTTTTAACAAAAGATAAAAACATTGTTCGAGGGAAGGAATTTATATGATTTATCAAAAGACATTTTTATGCGTAACTTCCTCCTCTTTGTTCCAACTCTGAATCTTTAGCCTTGATTACCTGAGATAAGACATGCTAAAAAGTCAACGAAACATTGAGTGAATCCATAGAGTTTGTATAAATAAAAGATAGAAAACAAGCATAATTCATCAAGTGACTTGTTGTACGGACAAGCCATATATCAAATTCTATATCATTGAGCTCATGACACTGAAACCTTGACAACAACGCATAACTTGTACACAACACAATTTCCCCTATACTAGGTATTATTGCCTCATACCTACGATTCTCAATACAAATCGTCCGTTAAAAAGGTGCTCGAAAGAATTCGATTCAAACCTCGGATGGGGTTGTCAAACCCAATAGATCTAATAAATGCACTAGCGCTCACCCATTATAGGCAATTGACGGTTCATGAAATTAGGGACTTTGGCAATAGCTACTCAATGGCAATATCACATAATCGGGTCCAGCATACCAAAAATAACTTGTGTTCAATTTTTCAAATCAAGCATGTATCTCCCTCGTGGGGGTTTAATAAAACATTTAATTAGTAAAGGCGAGGCTATGAACTCGCCATATGTAGATGATCGAATGAGAAACCAAGTATGAGAAGACGACTCCAAAGATTAGCCGCGACCTATAAAGCAAGTCGCGACTTAGAATGATACATCATATCATTATAATAGAATAGTTATATAATACTAGTTAATAAAATCCGAAACAAGGAACAATATTGCACCGAGATTAAACCAAAGTGTTTTTAAGAAGTCAATTGATGTATAAGTTGGGGTCAAACAAAAATAAACATCTACTAAGTATCGCCTCTTAATTCCTATCTCAATCGGATGTGGTCATACTTTTCATTTTTCCAATCCTACACGTAAAAGTCAATTTTCTGATTTTAGTCATTTTCAAGAGAGCATAAATCCTAAACCGTAAAAGATATAGACATGAGGCTTTCATCCCTGGAAAGGACTTGAAGTCTACTTTCTATAACATTAAGCCTCAAACTCCAAATGTTTACCAATTTTTAGAAAAGGACAATTTACTATGGCTAACTCAAAACAGAAAACTACCGTTTGCAGAATTTAGCCATGATCACTAGACCATATCTCTCATTCTATCAAAGATATAAAGGTGAGGTTTTCACCCCTGGAAACCAGACCCATAAAATCTAGTTTACAAAAAAATTAAGCCAATTCATTTCAACTCAATTTACCATCATCGGGAATTCAACTTTTGCTAACGTAAGGCCAACCAGATTGTTAAATTGAGTTTTCTTAGTTTTGCGTTTTTAGTCATAAAATCCTAAAACTAAACTAGCATATGAGTGTGTGGCAAGTGATGGAAGCTTTTATAAGGATGTCTGAGCATTGACAAAGCTTTAAAAAATTATACTTTTTGTTCCGAAAAACCTGACATTAACATGCATTTTATTGAAGGTCCAGAACTTGACCCTATGTTCGTGATTTTGACAATTTCCCTCATACGGAGGATTGGTTGAGCATCCAAACTATTCCTGATGCCAAGACCTTATATCTATTCCCCATAAAATTATCTACAGCTCAGGCCCAAAATTTGGAGAACAAGCCTCGTTTACCTGCTGTCCCAAAATCAGCCCAAATCCTATCTAAATCAACCAATAACACATCTAAATCTTCAATTGAGCCATCACAAGGCCAAGATACTTCAATGCAATCTATCCCATAACCATATACCTCACATACACTAACTTATCAAAATCAATTAAAAAAAATTTACTTGCATGATCATAAAAGTAAAAACCAATAACATGCACTCACTAGAAAATTAAAACAACAAGTTAGGGTTTTAAGAAAATACTTTTAACTTACAATGGGATGGTTTTAAAAGATTAAACACAACCCTAGAGGGGTTATGTTTGCTGCCGAAATCCAAACACCAAACCCAAAAACCTTAACTTGATTATCTTGCCTCAATCTTGATCACAATCACTCCTAATTCAACCCTTGATAATCCTAGAGCCCTTAATCAATTAAAACCCCTAAATCTTGATGATCTTCAAAATCTTTATTTTCTTTAAATCACTTGCATGGTTGATTCAAGTAATAGGAGATTGATTAGGGTTTGATTTAGAATGATTGGGAGTGGAATGAAGATGTTTTTAGTGAGCTTTTGAGATGGAGATGGTGGTTTTAGGTTTCCTATTGTCAAACCAAAAAGAGGAGCAGAAAAAAATTATAACTTTCTTGTTTTTGTGAAACTGTGTGTCGTTTGGAGATATAAGGGGGAGTAGTGGGTTTGAAGTTGGGCCTCTTCCTTGGGTTGTTAGCTTAATGGATCAAGTTTTAAAAAAAATTGTACATATAAGGGGTGTGTGTTTGGGTTTGCCGACGCATAACAAGGGGGAAGGATAGAAGGGTGGGCTTTGGGCCATTTTGCGCTAACTAGCAATGCTACTATAATTTGGGCCTCAATAACCTTTCCTAGTCCGACACTTTTTCCTAAATCATGATTTTCGTCTAGGTGCAATATAAAACACAAGGAAAACGTAAAATACAAAAAAAAAATTAATTTGGCACTCAAGGCCCTACTACGGAGTCAGTGGGTTTCTCGATTGATAAACGAATAATTTAAATTTAAAGATTCGCAGGAGGGTTTTAAAATTATACGGATTTTAATAAAATCGGATAAGAAAGTGAATTTATGATATGGATTAAATTTAAGATTTATTTATAAACTTATATTATGTAGTGACCTTAATTACGGGGTTTTACAAATAATGAGTCTAATTTTCCAATTTATTTCCCCCTCACACTTAAGTTGAGCATTATGCGTAATTAGAAAATAACTTAAAAGTAGGATAAATGGGAAAAATAAATATAAGAGAAACGAAACTCCCCGGGGCTCATAAGTTCTCGGCTGAATTCTGAAAGATACGACGCGAAACGGAACGCCGTCATGCGTATTCTACCACATGTAATATTATAATTCAAATATATCACTCCCCCAAGTGATAAGCTTTACCATTAATCAAGCTCCACTTATTTATTTATTTAATGTGCAAACAAAACTACAAAAATCGTAAAATACTAAAGCACACTTTCGTAGGCACCACGATTGCATTTAGCGTATGCAACAAGCCTTTAAACCCCTTGGTGGCCCGAGTGGACGAGTTATAGTCTCGTGAGGGTTTACAGCGAACACACCCACAAAGTTCAAAACTTTTTTTATATATTTTTTATTTTTTATTCCGTTTAAAATTTATTTATTTATTTATAATTTAGTAAAACAAGCACACATAAAACATTACGAAATGAAAAATAATATAAGAAGGAAAAATATAATTACTAGTAATCAAACACTCCAAACACATATATAAATAATAATAATAATAAAATAATGGCGAAAAAAAATTTGTATTTCTTTTTTTTTCTTTTTTTAATACAAACACATATATCAAACACATAATTATTATTTAAGGTTTAAAACAATAATTTATAAAATTTCTAATATTATTATTTTTATATTTTCATATTTTTTTAATTTTTATTTATAATTTTTTTTCAGAACAAAAGTGCGTCGCACTAGAAAGAAAGTGCGGCGTACTTTTAACCTAATTTTTTAAATATTCAAAAATACTAGCGCGGTAAAAATTCAAAAAGTGTGCCGCACACAAACACATGTGCGGCGGTTTTATTATGAAAGAAAACATGTTTTTTTTATATTTTTTTTTCTCTTTCACACTTTATTGTTTTGCATAACACATATATAAACAAATACTGACAAACAAACACACAGGCAATAAAAAAACTCTTTTTAGATTTTTATAATAGTGCAAACAAACACACATAAACAAGCAAACTAAGATGCATAAGGAAATAAAAACATTTAACAAGTATTCACATAACCTAAAAAGGCAATGCATCGGTTTATTTTTATATAAAAATGTTTTTTTTTGTATGCAGGTGCAAAGTGCGGCGCACTTCGAAAGAAGTGCGGCGTACTTACTGCAAATTTTCTAAAATTTCATCTTTTTTTACAGATGCAATTCAAGAGAAATATCAAACAAACTAAGAGATTAACAAAACACATGTTTTATTATATGAACAAGAACATGTCAATAATTAAAATAAGCAAAAACAAAGCGAAAACAATTTAGAAATAAAAATCTTTCTGGTTTTTTTTTTCGAATGACAACTAAATATTAACAAAATTACAAGGCGTATAATCAGATAAAATAGAATTTCAAATGATTACATACCTGGGACTAGATATTTGGTGGTTTGTTTGGGTTTGAGTTTTTAAATCAGATTCTTTTTGTGAAATTTTTTGTAGAAAGTGAGGCGTACTTTGTGCAAGTCCAGCGCACTTTCTGGGTTTTCAGGAAAATCGGCGCACAACATGAATTTGCGGCGCACTTCCTGGAGAAAAACATTTTTTTTGGTTTCCGTTTGCCAGAAAACGGTACGGCGAGTTTATAAATTTTGATTTGTAAAATAAGCACGACGATTGTGGTGTTAAACCGGCGTACTTCGGGTATAAACCTGCAAAATAAGAAACGGTAACAGGGGAAGTGTGGCGCACAAGGTTAATTGTGCGCCATACTTTCTGCAACAGCAGACATATTTTAACATATTTTAGGAGATATAAACGCACGTAAGATGCACAAGACTAGCAAACAATCTGTAAACAACTAAAAAAATCCCCGGCAACGGCGTCAAAAACTTGATGTGTGTTTTCTACAAGCTTTAAATTTATAATAACTAGAAATACCGATTTTGACTAAAAACACAACATTCGGGCAAGTATACCCTATTCGAGTGTAATATAGTATTGGGTAAGTCTAGGTCATTCCACGAGATTTGTAGCAATTCACAGATTGTTTATCAAGTAACAAAGCCAATTGATTGTCACGAATCAAATAGCCTAAACGTGTGTAAAGCAAGTAGGATACCAAGCATAAAAGATATAAATATTGCAAACTTTATATATACAAAATCATACAAGTCATATATGACGGGTAATCATAATAACAAGCATATCTACCAATGATAACATAGAATCCTTTCCGTCTTTATACTACATCATCACAAGCGCATTAAGAGTGGTTTATATCAAATATGCATACATATGAATTCCTCCCAACCCGGTCGGTCAACATAAGGAAGGGTCTTAAACATAATTCTACTTGGGTTATTTATAGATTTACTAATCAATTCTCACAAGATTAGCACCGAATTGTTATAGACAGACAACACAAAATTTATCAAGACAATAGATCCTTTCGACCTATATCTATTGCAATGACAAATCAAAAGATAAATAATGATCCAAGTAAAACAATATCGAATTCATAATCATTCATATTCACAAGTTATGCACATATCGTCCAAGTAACGACACACATCCATATCATACCAACCAATAACCAACATAACAAGCATAGATAAATTTAGAAACATCATCAATATTATTAGTAAAGAAATGTACCAAATCCGTTTATGCTAGTAATTCCACTATAAAGTACCAAAACCAATATTCTAACCAAAACAATCTCTAATCCAACAACCCAAGTATCCATGATCAACCAACAACCTATGCTACCTAATTAACCCGAGCATATATCACGTCTCCTCAGGGAATCCGCAACGTGTCACCAAATGGAGTGTTTGGCAACGAGGTTTATGTTGGTGACTCGGAAGGATTTGGTGTGAATCCTTTGAGTGATGAGTTTAGGTTATGTAATAGTGATGAATGGAGGTTTATAAATGGTTGTGGACCTCTGGAAATTCGTGGCTATGGTGGTGGTGGTGATATGGTGGATCAAAGGGGTGTTTGGATCATCGTATCCTAAGATCCTCACCATTCCTTCATTCTCTCAAATTGATTTAGAGAGTGTATGTGTAATATGTTTGAAGATATGGATTAGTGTGTTGGATTGGACGGATTTGAGGGGTATTTATAGGGTAAAATTTACTTGGGGACCAAGAAAAGGTTGTATGTGGACGTTTTAGGGCTAAATTCACGTTTTTAATGCTGCAGACTAAAAGTGCGGTGCACATTTTTATTTGTGCGTCGTACTTAGAATTTTGTGAAAAGTGCGCCGCACATTTTTGGAATTGCGGCGCACTTGGGCCAATTTCAGTACTTGGCCTTTTTCAAGGTTGTAGATAATTAAATTTTCTTCGCGTGGCCGCCAGAATCGCGTCAAACGGAGTTCGTATGACCGAGTTATGGTCAAAACAGTGAACAGGTGTCGGGAAGCATTCAACTTGAGTTCTTTCTTCGTTTAAGCTTCAAATCTTCGTGTATTCTTTCGTTTCTTCCACGACACATTCCAAGAACCTACTATAGCAAATATACTCTATTCTATACCAATAGTTCTTATATTTAACCAATTTATATATGTAAAATCATTGATAACGCATATAAAAACATGTATAATTTGAGCGTTATCATTTTCTTTGAAAAATGGTGCCAATTTTAAATTTTTGACATGTTTTTCTTACTGAACTAGTTTAAATCTTTGTCGAATGCACATTTATCCTTTATTTCTATTGGTAAGGTTATGCATGATGATTCCGTTTTCATCTATTATACAAAAATCCACCAAAATATTGAGTGTGCCGGTAGTATTATAGACTTTAGAACTTGACATGTACATCATTTCGATACCTAATTGATTAGCAGGAATAGATGGTTCGAAAAGGAAACATATAGAAATCCACCCAAATAGCCCATATGTGCAATGGGTGTGTTTATCGACTTGCTACTCTGACTTGTCGACCTTCGTGATAAAACCCTTTGTTGCACTCATTATTAGTGCAAGATACCCCTAGATCACCCTATTGAGCCAATCCGTGTTTTTAACCCAGTATCATATATTTCGTTACACCATATCGCCTTAACTAACCCTGTAGTCTATATTTTTCTTTGTGTTAAAATTTCTGGCTACTTAAGTCTATGGTTCGGGGAAATGGGTTTGAAGATTTTGGCACTTTCATTGAAGACATATCATTATGATCATTGAAGACCCTCCAGTATTATCATTTTTGATATTGTTCATCTCAAGTGGGGGGATGTATTATATATTTATGACAGGAGTATTATGAAAAAAAAATGTATGAATAAACTTCTTGTGTATTATAAATGTTGGTTACGTGTTATAAAACCAACAAGTAATGCATATGGTGCAACTATAAGCCATCTATTGATTTTGAACATTAGGCTAGTATGTTTCGCAAGATATCATTGTTACATCCGAAGCTAGCCTATTATTGAGATATGATCAGGTTTTTGCGCTTGCACACTTGGACTATGGATGAACAGTAGCCGGTTATGACTACCTTAGATTATATTTGACTATTCATTTTATGTTTTATTTAACACTAATTAATGTGTACCCATGCCTAATCCATAACCTTTGGTTTTACTCGAATGAGGGAATTGAATGCAATCATGTATGTCTATTATATCGTTATGGATGTGTATATATGGTTTGTTGCCCTTGTTGGTGTAACGCTTTTGATGAAGGATTAGAAGATTCATAGTTTCATACCCTATATCATTCTCCATCTCAACCCTTGGTTTTACTCAAATGGGGGAATTAAATGCAATCATGTATGTCTATTCCATCGTTATGGATGTGTATATATGGTGTGTCGCCCTTGTTAGAGTAATGCTTTTGGTGAAGATTGCAGGATGATTCACCCAGTTTAAACCAGATTTGTGTACTTTCCAAGCTTAGGATAGAATATATTATATGACAGTGCTATTGAGCGATCACCCCAAAAATGAAACACTTAGACAAGTTTGAGAGTTGAGTGATTTTTGATCCCCTTTTCGTGAGGTGTTCAGCTTTGATGTTTTCTAGCATAAGTAAAATTATGAATTTATTTATCCGAGTTAAATTAGGGAAATTTCTTTATAAATTATTCTAACAGATCTACTTGAGGGTAAGTAGAAGTCAAGTGGGGGATATTTGATAACATCAAATATTTAATACTTTTTGGTATCAAATTCCGTATTAAAATTGTTGTAATTATCTCATAAATGCCTGAAAATTATACTTAATCACTTATTTATAGTTTTAAGGAAGAAATCAAGCATTTGTGCAAGAAACATGGGATTTGGACACAAAAACAAGCAAATATAGATTCTCAAGACGTTTTACGGCGTAACCATCCCGCAAAGGTTACGCTGTAACATAATTAAGGCAAGAATGGTCATCACAAAGGTTACGGCGTAATCACTTGCAAAGTTTACGCCGTAACACATCTCATTATGGAATGATGAGTCATCCGAGTCAACGTTACGGCGTAACAAGGACGTTGAAGTTACACTGTAAAATAAATTTTGCCTACGATAAGGAAGCCCACATCAGCATGATTACGACGTAACCACACACAAAGGTTACGCCGTAAC
>BQNB010070942.1:0-32941 GCA_026074375.1 Tanacetum coccineum
GAAACCTGTCTTAGTTACGAAACCAATGATTACAGTCCATAAATTGATATTTCTAGTGATCAATCACTTCCAATCAAGTTAACAATCAATCACTTCCAATCAAGTTAACAATCACATATCAGCACTTTGCCTCAATCAATTACATTTTCTAAGCAACTTTGAAATTTATGAAACCCTAGATCTAACCGAAACCTATGTAATCAATTAAATATAGCAATTAATAGCAAAAAGATTACAAAAAGGACTCGATTCTTACATTTTCAACCACAAAAGTCTAATAAATCGATTTAGATCGAGTGTTCTTTAATACGAAAGCTCAACTGACTTAAAGAGATTACGAAACCCAACTTTTTGACTTTTACGAAAGTGATAAAGTTTTCGTACGTAAATGCACTTTTTATATCTCCGAAAATTACTTTCGCATTTTGGTAAATTTAGTCCCTCAGGTTTCTTACGTAAGCTATTAAAACCCTACGAAAGACACATTTTCATGTTGACAGTTTTAGTCTCTTAAGTTTCTTTCGTAAACCTTTTAATCCCTACGAAAGCTACTTTCCAACTTTGTCATTTTTAGTCCCTTGAGTTTCTTTCGTAAACCTTTTAATCCCTACGAAAGCTACTATCCAACTTTGTCATTTTCAGTCCCTTGAGTTTCTTTTGTAAATCACAATCAATTATACGAAAGTTATTATTTTTTTATTTTTCACCTTTTATTTTTAAAAATTTTCATAACTCCCCTTTGAAGTTAAACCACTTTTACAAAAATAATCCTTTTGATTTAATTTCTCCAATTAAGTTCCTGTTTTTACTGAAAAATTTCATAACACCCCCTCGAACAGTTATCCACTTTTTGAAATATTATTTCTTACATAATTTGTTCGAAATGAAGTTAATTTTGCTTTTAAGCACACAATTTCATTTCTGATGATGATGTATCCTGAAAAATTTAATAACTCCCCCTCAACAGAATATCTAATTAAAGAACTTGTTGAGTGATAGTTAATTTTACAGTTTTGAGCATTTTGTTATGAGAAGATTTTGAAAAATTTCAAAAAAATTCATAACTCCCCCTCGAATAAATGTCTAATTAAAGAACTTGTTCAAGAGATTGTTAATTGTTATAATTTTGCACACTTGAAAATTTTCACAAGAAGATGATTTTTGAAGAAATCTTTTGTTTTTGAATAGAATTAAATTGCAAAACACATTTTTAGCAGTGAAAAATAATTTTGGTGATTTTCTCCCCCTCGGTCTATGATACAATAATTTTGCATTTAGAGAACTATGTTTTTGAAGAATTTAGTATCATAAGACTGATTTGAACGTGGAAAATATGTGTATAAATCCTTAAGTTAAAAAAAACTTGTTTTTTTATAAAATCTTTTTGAGTTTTTATATTTTTCATTTTTTTTGTTTTGTTTTTGAAATTCATGTACAAATGTTTTTGATGTATGATCTTTCATTCAAAAAGACAACTTTGTGAGACGTTCCAACTAGGTTGGAGTCATACATCGCAACCAATGCTTGTGACTATAATCTCAAACCTTTCCATTCGAAGGGCTATTGTGAAAAGATCATCAGCTGGTAATAACGTCCCGACAAAGTATAATTCAATTTAACCTTTCTCAACATGATTTTTGGTGAAATGATAACGGATGTTAAATGTGTTTTTATTGAATGTTGTACGAGATTTTTGCAAGATATGGCATTTGCACTTTTTGAGTCACAGTAGATCAGAATCTTATGGTAATGAAATCCATAATCCAGTAGTTGCGTTCGCATCCAGATGACTTGAGCACAACAAGCCAAAAAAGATACATACTCAACTTCCACAGATGACATAGCTGTACAATCTTGCTTTTTCGACGACCAGCTGACTAACTTATCTCTCATAAATTGAATGCCTCCGGATGTGCTTTTGCAATCATCATTACACCGTGCATGATCTGCGTCTGCATATGCAATTAGCTCAAACCCAGAATCTTTCGAGTACCATAAACCCATGTTAATGGATTATCTAAGGTAACGAAAGATCCTTTTGACCTCTTTGAGGTGTTTTTTAGTTAGGCGTGTCTGATAACGCGCACATACAAATGTCACAAAGGTAATATCTGGTCTACTAGTAGTAAGATACATGAGTCCCCCAATCATACTACGATAATTAGTTTGGTCGACTAGGGTACCCTATAAATCTGCATCTAGTTTAGTAGTAGCCATTGGTGTGCTAACAGTATCACATTTTTCCATCCCGTGTTTCTTAAGAATATCCATAGTATATTGCGATTGACATATAAAGATACCCTGGGGAGATTGATGAACCTGAAGTCCAAGAAAGAACTTCATTTCGCCAATCATTGACATTTCAAAATTATCTTTCATGAGTTTTTCAAATCTTTTTGCAAAAACTGGTTTAGTTGACCCAAAAATTATGTCATCGACATAGATTTGAACTAACAAAATGTCATCCCCGTGTCTCCATGTAAACAATGTCGGATCAATAATACCTTTTATGAAATGGTGTTGGATTAGAAACGAGGAAAGCTTGTCATACCATGCTCTCGGGGCTTGTTTGAGACCATATAGAGCTTTCTTAAGACAATAAACGTGATTTGGAAAGTCTGGATCTACAAAACCATCGGGCTGTTGAACAAAAACCTCCTCTTTCAGTGGACCATTCAGGAATGCTGTTTTAACATCCATCTGGAAAATTGGAAAGTTCTTGTGAGCCGCATATGCCACAATGATTCTGACAGCTTCAAGTCTTGCAACTGGTGCAAACGATTCCTCGAAATCTATTCCCTCTTCTTGCCCGTATCCCTTGGCAACTAAATGAGACTTATTCTGAATAACTGTGTTTTTAGCATCATTTTTATTTTTCCAAATCCATTTGACTTTAATAATGTGTCTGCCAACAGTACATTCGACAAGTTCCCAAACATCAAGGCGTTTGAACTGGTTAAGCTCATCTTGCATGGATTTAATCCAACTCTTATTAAGCATAGCCTCCTTGATATTTTTTGGTTCGATTATACTCACTGTAAGTGCATACATACAAACTTCTGAATCAGTTTGAAGTCTTTTTCTTGTCATAACCGGCTTTGAGGGATCACCAATCACTTGTTCAAGTGGATTATTCTTAGTCTATCTATCAATTGAGCGATGTTGTTGATGAAATTGATGCATATTTGATGGATCCTGATATGTTGAAGAAGATTCAGCAACATCGAATTCAGGATTTTGTGGTGCATTATGAAACGTATTTCCATCAAAATCTGCAACGTCTTCTTGAACAAATTCATCGGCAACTTCATTCAAGACTGGAGAGTTTGGTTCAGTAACAACTTGTTCTTCCGAAGAGACTACTATTGGAGGAGCATCATCCTGGTCAACGACGATGGACGATGATGAAGAAGTGTGGTCATTATTAAGAGTATTTGCAGCGGAATTATCAGACACTTCTTGTGAGCTCGACACATAGTATTCTTTATACATAGAACCAAACAAATTATCCAAGTCTGATGTTGAGGGTACGGATTGTGAATCTTCCGATGAATCATTGAAATTCGCACAGTTCATTCTGGGTTCTAAATTGTTACATTCAGAAGCCATAGTCGTGAGTTCATCGAACTTGACATGGATCGTTTCCATTATCTTTTTAGTTCGGCGGTTATAGATACGAAATCTACGTAATGACTCAGAATAACCAACAAAAATACCAATGTCAGCCTTCGGTTTCATTTTCCCAAGATCATCACGATCATTTGTTGGATAGCAAAGAGATCCAAAAACATGAAAGTATTGAACATTGGGTTTTCTACCGCGAATCAACTCATACGGAGTTATATTATGCCGAGTGTGTACAATAGAGCGATTCTGAGTAAAGCAAGCAGTAGCAATGGCTTCGGCCTATAGAAATTCTGGTGCTTTAGAAAAGATAAGCACTGTGTGAGCAGCCTCGATGAGTGTTCGATTACGTCTTTCAACAACACCATTTTGTTAGAGCGTTCGAGCAATTGCAGTTTTATGAACAATGCCTAACTTTTCATAAAATGACCTTAATTTCTTGTTTTTGAATTCGGTTCCATTATCAGTTCGAATAGTTAGAATTAAAGCCTTTAGATTCCTTTGAACTTGATTAACAAAATCAATAATCATATCTGGAGCCTCATCCTTGGTACGTAGAAAATATACCCATGTATACCGAGAATAGTCATCAACGATCACGAGAATATATTTATTGCCATTGATACTTACGACTCTCATTGATCCACACAAATCCATATGAAGTAATTCGAGTTTGGATTCTGTGCTTGAAACCAACTTAGGTGAAAGTGAAGCTTTCCTGCTTTTACCATGTTCATAAGCTGAATATAAATGGTTTTTGCGGTACTTAAATTTCAGAATCCCATCAACTAGGTCATGGGAAGTGAGTTGTTTAATGGTGTCAAAATTTAAATGAGACAACCGGTGATGCCATAACCAAGATTTTGTTGATGTGACTTTGGACATTAAGCACACTAGAGAAGAAGCCGCCATCTCAAAAATAGAGATAGTATAGAGGATTTTGATTCTGAGATACCCGTAAGCTAAATAATCTCATTTTAAATTACCCGAAACATACAACCCGTGTTTGATCGTAAGGCGAAATTCTAAATATCTGTCACGGAATTGGTCCAGACGAAAAAACAATTTGTGCCCAAGGCCTTCAACATAATATACATGACAAATTGTGAGATTGCTTTAACATAATCGCCATATCTGTTATTGCAGAGAATTGATCATTACTAAAGCGGAATGTTCCATGAGTTTTATCAACGAATTCTTCTTAGAAGTTGAAGATTGCCAGTCATATGCTTTGAGCATCCGCTATCAACAATTAACAACACAAGCTGGATCACCGGCATTACACAAAACAAATGCAGATGGAAGAGTAGACAGTTTGGCTACCCATTTGTTAGTGGTAACCGATGTGTTAGTATTTAGATTTAAACACTGGTTTCTACTCTATGCACATTAGATTGTGATTTGTTGTTTTGCTTGGGTGTTCCAATTAAAACCTTGTTGAATTTAAAACACATTTGCCTCTTTCTACTCTGTTGCTATTTTATTTTCATGTAACTGCTAAAAAGTATCACTACTTTGATCTAGATTTTCTGAGATAGTTCGGCGACCACACTTTGAAACCTTATTTGTTGTTGTTGGGGTTTTAGCAACACTAAATCTAGATTTTGCAACTATGAAGTAGTCATCCTAAACCTTCAGATTTTGTTGTACCGGGGGTAGTAAAATAAGGCTCCTCTTGACACTAGATTTACTAGGCTAAAAAGCAATTACTTGCCAACCACATTTTTCGATGGCTATATGCAAAATAACCATCACATACGACAACAATAGAAATATCAAAATTTATTCAAACCATCGTTTCAGCAATTTACACTCTTTGAACTTTGTTAATGTCTAGATATGATAAAAGATCTCGTCTCCCCGTACTATGTATTATTTATTTTAGTTCATAGTTTAATATGTTAATTCGTTGTCTTTCGGTTTTAAGCCGGGTATACTAATACCGGTATTCTTGTCAATAACTTATAAGACTCTTACAACTTTGGAAGAGGTTATGTTGTCCAAATACATCATTTTAACTTTAACACATTCACTTTCGCTCTCTAGTAAATCTCTTCTTGTGTTTATATCTCTAGAAACTAGCCCAATCACAGAAGTAATCACCGTGTTTATGAATTAACGCATCCTACAATTGGAATCAGAGCGGTTTTGATTCGTGATTGATTCCTATGGTTGATTAAGCCTTAAATTTCGTGGGTCTTATTGTGAAGCAAAAATAGCCCACGGCTCATTTGTGATTTTGACTTATTTGTTTGTTAAATTTCTGATCTTCTCTTGTTCTCACAACATCAAAAAAGGTTAGATTATTACAATTGTCAAGTAGTATACAAGCTCCTAGTTCGATTTATAAGGTTATTAAGTTTGATGTTCTTCGTGCGAGGGTTGTTCGTTTTTTATGATCCACGAACGAATTACATGTTATTGGGAAAGGGGGGTTTAAATCTTCATACCTACCATCTTAGTATTGGCATGGTATAGTGCTTTGATTCGTGGTTAAAAAGATATATGGCTTGATTTTGCTTAATTCGTCCAAGTGTTCTTCGTGGAGAGTTGGTTAAAATATCTTTTTCTAGCCGGCGGTTTGACAAAAGGTAGGGACAAGATCCGGAAATTTAGGAAAAAGTCAAAGGCGAGTTGCCAAAAGTCAAAGGCGAGTGGCTTATTTTAATTATTATATTCGCGGCGGTTTGTTTAAATTTGGTGGCGAGTTGCTTGTTCGCGGCGGTTTACACAGGATAGTGGCGAGTTGGCCTGAAAATAATAGCCGCGCGGTTGTAAAAGGTTCGGTGAGTTGCTAATACACACGGCGAGGTTGCTAAGCTTATAGCGCGAGTTGCTCACGGCGGAGTTGCTTAGTTTATGGCAGCGCAGTTGCTCTGGGAGGGGGGGGGGGTTGATTCTTTTTATTGACTCAGCGAGTTAATACAAAAACTAGCAGCGAGTTACTTCAATCCACGGCGGTTTGCCTAGGTAAGATCAGTGGTGGAGAGTTGGCTGTTTGGCAGCGGTTTGGCTCAATCAATAGAGGCGGTTTGGTGATTTCAAAGCGGGGTTTTGATAGAAAACATATACGCAGCGGTTTGTATCCAGTCGAAACCCTTTTAGCGGACACTTTTTGGCGGAAAAAGAAGTATTTTGTAATCTTTGTTTCTATAGCCCTTTTGAATTATTTTTACATCAAAATTCAATCAATTATGGTAATAGGGTAAAAAATTATTTCGGTCGACACATTTTTAGCGACTCTTTTGTGCGGGAAAAGTTATAGTAAAAATATAATTTTTTTCTTTTGCCTTTTAGTTATTTTTTATACCAAAATTTAGATTTTGGTAATAGGGTAAAAATTGATTTTTTTCATAATTAACTGCGCCAAATTTAAACAATCAACAAACCCAAAATACCACGAACCAATTATTCATTAACTCGGTCTTTTCTATTGATTTTTTAAAAATCTGGTAATACTTCTTATCGGTTTAAATCTTTGATTGTAAAAATCCCTGTGAAACGTTAATTGCATTCATAACCAATACATTCAAGGTGTTATTATGTCAAAATATCTGGTATGCCGGTTCCGATACCGCCCCCATTGCTGGACAGAACCGACTTTGAATCTTGGCAACCAACCGCCATCTCGTTTGGGAAAAGATAATGGAGAGAACATTATGAAATCGATTTACTGAAGGTCCATTTCAAATGGGAATGTTTTATAACAAATCTGTGAAGATGCTGGAAGAAACTGAGGGTGCACTTCAACTAGGTCAGAACGTGCTTAGAGTCTTTACAAACTTTCTGCTGGAAGAAAAGGAAAAGGGAATAAGCTGACATCTCGTGCTACGAATACTCTTACTTCAAGGTATACCAAATATATTACACACTCATCAACCATTAACCCTGACGCCAAAGACATTGGTTCCCATTTTAATCATCAAATTATGAACTTCTAAAACACCCTTAATAAATTTCCTCCTCCATATACTAATTACAATTAAAGCAACTTACAAAATCACATCTATTACCATACAATTTTACACATAATTAATATATAAACAATCACTACATCTCCCCCACCCCCTAAAATACCAATACCCCTAAATCCTATAAACAACCTAAATTATAACCCCCCAATTACACATACCATTATTCCTCAAACATCCCATCCTAAACACCTATACCACTATTAAATAAATCTACACAACTAATAACCCTAATTCTTCATACATATACTCCACCAATCGGTTCAATCAAATGAGACCAGAAATCATCATTCCCTTATCAAACAACCCCCAAAATAACTTTGTAGCATAGTGTCTAATGCCTCAGTTCAGAACATCCACACACACTCATCTGAGTCTCCCACAATTTCACACATCAACCTTTCTACCAATTGATAACTGTCAATTGGATATAGGAAAAGCATCTTTACGAAACTTGATTTGAAAGCCTAACCAACACACTTCGCCGCTCCTCAAACTTCTAACCTAAAGAAGGAACACAGTTCCGATTCAAGATGGCCAGCCTTTGTTTTTCAGCAAAGTCAGATAGATACAAATGGTGGAAAAACTACTCTCGCGCCGCTCTAAGCCATTTCAGGGAATATGCAAAGAGGAAATTGGTGTAGTTGGGGAATGTTGGAGGTTCAGAACAGAGTTAGAAAACCATGAATTCTGGGTCAAGCTACACCTTATTTAATGTTGTTACAACTGCAAAGGGAATCGGCGACATAGCCCGCGAATGTCCACCCAAAGCGTCCTCAGGATTCAAACTACTTCAAAGACAAGATGCTGCTGATGATTGCTCATGGTAATGGTGCTGTACTGGATGAAGAGCACGTGTTGTTTCTTTACAGGAGAACTGGTCACCATTTTGATGTCGATGTGGTTACTTTGGCACTCAATGATGGACCGCTGATCAGATTGCGATGCATTCGAATCTGATTGTTAGATGGGTCCTACCATACAAGACCATGTCATGGTAGATCTTTCAATCTGAAGATCCAAGCTAACGATGGAAGCCGGGTCCTTTCTCATATGACGCGACATACTCGTTTGAGGTACAAGATCATGATTACCTTCTGTGATCATATGTTGAGCTTTCAATGTTGTATCACGAGATGCCAAAGCGAGGTACATCCACATCAACTACGTTGTTGACTTATAATGCATGTCTAAAAGTGTGATAGTAATCATATATCCGTATGAGCCAGTGTGTGAAATACAACGAAGAAATATATTGTCACAAGCTAATGTATCTTCTGTTCGATATGATGCATTGATGTCATTCCTCACGATGAAATGGCATGGAACAGGGGTGTACAAAGTAGGTCAGCAAATAAGTAGGTTAAAGAGTTGAATTGACACATTGACTTCTGAATTTGCGAGATATAAGGAACGCGGTTGGGTGTATGAACAACGGGCTAAGTTTGCATTAACTGATAGTGAACGTAAAGATTGATGAACAAATGAGAATTTTTTAAATTATATATGAACGAAATCAAAATGAAACTTCTTTAAATCGGAACTTCTTTCTGCATAAATGCAACTTGTTCTACTTCTTAAACCATACATAAGATAAGTGAGGGAAGAAAGCGATCATTTATGAATAATTGATTATAAACAAAAGATAGACAAATTCTTGAAGGTACCTTTGTAGGAGCTTTAAGTGATTGAGGGTCTTTCTAGAACGTTGGTGTTACGTTTTTAGACTTCTTTCCTTTGGGATCCACGGTTTAGGGGCAACATTTAGAAGTTATTACTGATGAGCCTACAGGTGCATTGCAAACAAAACTAAAAAAAATGTATGTTGTTGACCCTGCACAGTTATGAGTTAGTGAGACCATTGAGGGTACTTGTGTTTGTGACTCTGTCACACCTAGCTCTTTAGCCATAAACATGATTCAAATACCCCTTGTAGGATTTTATTTAGGGTTCAATACACCTAGGTGTATGCCTGATTGTATTTTAACCCCTTCCACCGATGAGTCTGTCATCACATATACACAGTTGAGTGGCTCACATGGGTTGAGACAACACAAAGCCATTGTTCTTTCGATAATAAATCACAGTTTACTTGACATAAAACTGAGTTTTGTCTCACAACAATCAAACTGTAGTCAGGTTATAGTTAATGTGATGAGGCATTTTTCATTTAATGAAAACAATATTGGATGGTAGTGGCAAGGCTTTGCTAATGTTGCTCGGGAGTGGTATTGTGGACAGTTCAGGGTTAAGTCATGATAAGTCATTTAGAGTTGATGACATGGACTTGAAATTATAAATCCAAACCATCGTAAAACCTAAATGTTCCAAGTTGAAACATAATTATGCGCACCCTATGTCTGAGACCAGATGTTGGTCCTACTCGGAACCCATTTAGCAGAGGTTAGCACTCAAGAACCTATTGTGGTAGAGGTTAGCACTCAGAAACCATTTTGTGCAAGAGGTTGCACTGAGGGCAACCCATTGTGGATAGAGGTTTGGAACTCAAGGAATTTAGTGGTTGAAGATGTTGTATATTGAAGATTAGTGTCAGTTCTAGGGAAGATTGGGGACGACTCCTAACAGGGGGAATGGTCAGGGAAGATGAATCAGCTCATATGATGGACAGTTCTTCTATGATGTGAGGTAATAGATACTGCATATGAAAACTGATATGAATGTTCAGTTCTAAGTAATGATGCAGGTAGAGATGATGATGATGATGATGTAGATGAATATTTTTTGGTATATGAATAGAATGAGATTGTTAGAGGCTGATGTGATGTACATTTGTTGGTATTAGCATGGAATCTTCCTTTTGAAACATTGGTATCACTAATCTAGTGTCGGATATGTTTTGATGGAAGAAGGACGTGGATGTCATCAATGCGGATGGTTTCGACAGTGACCCTAGTAATGATGAAGAAAGAAATTACAAGAAGAGAAGGTTAGCCGAATTGAGGACGGAAATGGAAGGTGTTATAAATGCTAGTAGTCGTGGAAGTATCTCATTTTACACCTTGCCAGCTCTACTTTACTACTCCCAAAAGAGGCTCCTAAGGTCAGAGGTCTAAATGCAATTCCATTAAAAGCAGAAGGATTTGAAGTGTATAAGAATGATCAGTGTCAGGTTAAGAGCAAGATGTGATGGAAAAGTGATTGTTTACAATGTCACAAGTTAATGGACCAACTGGCATACATTTTGTGGAATGGAGCTGGGCCCTAGTGGGATTAAGTGGCACTAACTTTGGAGTAAAAAAGGAAAGATTACAGGTACCAAAATGATGACAGTCTAAGCATCTCCTTTTTTTAGATGCACAAGATATGGAGATCTCTGCCTTGGGTCTTTTATGTGGGAAAAGACAAAATTCACACAGGTTAACACAATGCCTTCCATTTGAAGAAATCAAACATTGCACTTACAAATCTTGTCTAAAAAGATATTTAATAAACAAGTCAGGGGGTTATTCCGGATATCCAAGTGAAGCGTTCAAGACCAACTCCAAGTGAGCGGAGGTTTCAGGATATCTATGCGAAAGCTTTCAAAAGCTAAAGCTAAAGCTGAAAGAGTGATTAGAGGTGCTCCATTTTTGCAGTATTCTTTGGGCTTAGAGGGACTATGTTGTTAAGTTACAATCTACAAACCCTAATACCACTGTCAAGATTGTAGTTGAAAGGAATACCGATCCCTCTTTGCCTACTAGGGTGTTTTTGAGAGAATATACGTTTGTTTGGGAGCATTAAAATTGGGTTTTAGAGCCCGCAAAAGAGATTAATAGGCTTAGATGGTGCATTCATGAAGGCATTTACAGGCCACAGTATTCGGTATGCGGTTGGGCTGGATTCAAACAATGGGGAATTTACCCATTGGCCTATGCGTTGGTTGAAGCTGAAAGTAAGAGTTCATGGTGCTGGTTCTTGTAGTGTTTGGGTGATGACATAGATCTGCATCCCAATTCAAATTTCACATTCATTAGTGATAGACAAAAGGTTAGTATTAGATTCTTGTCTAGTTGATTCCTTAATTAATGATTTATATTGAATTACTAAATTATATGAATTTTGTTACTGATTTAATGAATTGTTCTTGCTGGGTATTATTTCGGCCTTAAATACTGTTTAACCCAAGTGAAAGAGAACACAAATATTGACTTGCGACACATACATGAAATCATGAAGCTGGGAAGGGACGAAGTGCGGGTTTCTTGTGGACAAGCTACTCAAGGAATTGTTATGTGGAGAGGTGCATCTGCTCAACATGTTAGGATTTTGAAAAGTGTATGTTGGAGCTTAAGACGATGAATCCTAAGGCACATGAATGGTTGAACAAGATACCAGCAGAACATTAGGCTAGATCTTATTTTTCAGGTAACACATAAATGCTGAGACTGAACCGTGTTTATTTTCTTAGTGCCATAATAAGTTTTTAACTGCTTTCATATTTAATGAGTATTAACTATAGCTGTATAACATTTGGTATTGTATTTTTTGATTTGTAGGTAGAAGCCAAATCTGATTTTATTGCTCATACAACATCTGTGAGGTCTTTAATGGAAAATAGTTGGAGGTAGGACAAAGGCCAATCGGGTCACACTTTTAGAGTTCATCAGGCGAGCATAGCATGAAGAGAATTGTGATGTACAAGGTGTGTGATGATAATGTACTGGTCCTTTGACCCTAACTGCAACCAGAATCATGGAATACATCAGAGAAGAAGCTCTATTTGATAAAAGGTGCAATGAATGGAGCAAAAAAAGTATCAAGTTTCAGGTTCATGGTGTTGATCAGTGTTGTTGTGGACTGTAGTGAGGTATGAATGGTTCATGTAGGAAATGGGAATTGACAAGGATTCCTTGTAAGCATGCAGTTGCAGTTTTTTAAAGCTTGTTAGGAATATGGCTTGAATGATCCGTGGACACCCACCCCCCAGAAAATAGCGGTAATCCTTTGTTAATTGGTTGTGTATGGAAGGAAACAATACTCTCACAAGTTAAACCAATTTATAAGACCAAGTTCTAGTAGAAGTCTACAGTCCAACATCTATTTGCCACCCAAGCATCTTGTCCAGGTAGGCCGGACCAAAAGAACCAAAGAGAAAAGACAGAGGTACCTAACATGAGGATGAACCATTTGTAAAAGATGGTAAACTGAGCAGGAAAGTTAGAACCATTACATGTCAATCATGCAGAAACATTGGACACAATAAGGCAACATGTAAAGGACAAGGTCGAAAGGCAACAATAGGTCGTTATTTCATCTTCAAGCTATAAGTGTGTCTTTGATCTAAACATCATCGAACAAGTTATGAGGATTTTTCTTTTTTTTCTTTTTTGATGTAGGTAGAAACAATGCAGAAGGCAGTGGTAGTGCATCTAGGCAAGCACAACAAACAGATTATGCAGTTGGTCAAGATGGTTCCGGTAGATAAGGTATTGGTGCTGTTATAGGTTTGTCTGTTGCTGCTGGTGAAGGTGGTGCAGGTGATACAGGTGGTGCAGGTGTTGCCACCAAGGTTCATCCCATACTAGATGGACAAGGAGAAGAGTACAAACAAAAAGAATCAGTCCACAAAAAAGGGAATCTCCCAACTCAAACCTGCAAGTCAACATTCTACCAGTTCTCCAGTTGCCAGTGGTCCAAACCAGGAATGCAGATGGAGAGAACATGGGTGATGGTGTACCAACACAGTCAAGCTGCAGTTCGGAGGTCGGTTGCATAGTGAATGGTTCTTTTCTGTAATTCTAAAAACTAATCAATGTTTCTGGAGAGTGTATCGTCTGTAATTTCAAGTCCACATAATGTGGCAACATCAAAGGTCCACATCTGTTGGCAACAGTCTTAAGTCCTTTTAGAGGCAAACTATAAAAGTCCACTTAGTGGCAATTGGATAATTGCCACTTGTTTAGGACTGTTTAGCTGTTTGTGAACTATTTAATTTATTTCGGAAATGGTTATCGCACTGTTTTGGAATGATTTAAGCTTGTTGTTCCTTATATAATAGTGGAATGTTTGTTTGTTACACTTTGTTCTACGTTTCCATAGTACATTAAATTGCCAGATAAGTCAAAGTTCATAATTTAGTTGGCAAAAGCATGTTAGGATCGCAAGAGTTTACCTACACACATGGTCCTTGATTGTTTTAATCAGGTTACCGTTTTTTGGTCCCCGAATTTAACAGTGATTGTTATTTGTTACACGTGTAACTACGTTTCGTATTTCCATTGGTGGACAAAAGGGCTAGTCTCTTGGCGGGCTAATCTCTTGGTGGGAAAATGAAGAATTGTGGTTTTCCTTACACGATTAGTCCCTGAGACCCAGATTACACACCATTAGACCGTCAAACCCAGATACACCATTGTACCCCCAAACACAAGTATTTAAAATCGTTATCAGAATATTACCATTCTTACACACTGTATTTCTCCGTCTCATTCTCACCCAACAATCTTAATAACTTAAAACATATTAGCAATAAGTGATAACGGTAAATTTCCTATGGTCGACGAAGAAGAAGTGACTTCTAACAAATTAGCACTGATGGCTGAAGAAGTGATCATGTTAATTGAAGTTCTTAAAAGAAACTGTATTTCGCCCTCTGATTCTCACCCTATCGTAATAACTAAAAATATGTCGGAGCAGTAATTGATAACCGTAAGTTTATGATGGTCGACGAAGAAGGGATTGATTTTAAGAAAATTTCACCAATGGTTGAAGAAATCTTGGAAATGTTACGCGTTTGTTTTGCCAAAAAAAGGTGAGTGACTTGGTTTGGTACAATGGAAGAAAAAATTTAACATTTATAAAATCATTATATTAAATGCTAACAACATTAACAAATATATTCCACAAAACTTCTTTATACAAAATAATCCATAATAATAATTATTTTTTTTTATTATAATAAAATTTTATAATATTTTATCCTTACTATGTTATATCATAACTATTTAAAAAACAAAATAATACCTCAATAACATTTAAAAGAATTTTACACCATATTAATAAATCATTCCTTTAATTATAACCATACACAATAAAATTTTTCCTATTATATATTTTTTATTTTTATTTAGCTTTTATTGTTTTCATAACCACCAAAACAAATAAACTAAAATTTATATCTTCATACAATCCAAATAAAACCTATCTCAATTTAAAAAACATAACATATCAACCCAACACATCATACCCTCTCCTAATTTTTCATACAAATCCCAACAAATACAAAAAAATAAAATAACAATCATACTAATCAATCATACTTCTATCTACTCCAACCAACAATAATAACAAATCCCACCAACTTAAACACTCCAAATCCCACCACACCACACATCATCCCAAATACAATCAACTAACCCCTATAATTACCCCTCACTTACAAATCTATAAACATAGAAACTCCATCTCCCAACTTATACCCATCCAATCACACACCTAACAAAAATCAACAATAAACCAAACATATGACCAACGAACCCACACCCACCCCCCTACCCTCACCCAACCACACCCCAACCCACTACCACTCTCACCTCCCATTCATCCTCTACCCCAATCCCACCACCCCCCCCACCACCCCATCCAAAACACCACACCACAATATACTCCCCCCCCCACAACCACCACCAACCTATTACACCACACTACCTTCCCAAACTCTAAATCCCCCCGCAACATCCCCAAGTGATCTCGTGTGTGTATAGTGTCACTGTGTTCTCACTTCACTCCCCACCCACGAATCTCTCCTGTTGTGTCAAAACCCCCCACACCAGAATCTACTCCACAATTTCTATGTTCACTAACTACAGATAGACATGTACTCCACACCCCTTATCATAGACTAGACTTAGATATTAATGCCTCGTAGATCTATTCAAACTTCTGTCTTCTCCTGACCTTGTAGAACTATCTACCTATAAAACAGATGTGTCTGAGTTGCCTCCCCCTGTATGCTGCCATTGTATTCGGAGTCATAGATAGTGTCCTCACCACGTGCTCTCACACTGAGATCCCTCTATCAGCACCTCTACTGCACCATATGACCAATCCCTGTCACCAACACCATTATACCGTATCTGATCTTTTCTCCATGTATAGATAGAAACCTCGCTGTGTGAATACTACAAGTGATCTCTGTCACCCTGTGACTGTATACCAAGAAAGACTCACCTCATTCTGTATCTCCACCCAATCACTATCCTTGATTCGTCCACGTTGTTCACGCTCTGCAATCTAAAATAGACATGTCTCTACTGCAATAAATACATATCAATAAACTGTTCCTCCACCCACCTCTAGTGCACACAAAGTGCATGTCGTCTCTACCCTCTGTGTGCACCTTGACACAACCACTCTATCCCTCCTGAGATATGTGTCTCCACAATTACACACTAACTATGTGACCCATTCTCCCCCTCATTAAAACCACCCCTATCTCATAGACTATCTTCACTCACTAGTGCTATGTTCCCCCAAAGAGAGACAATATCAGTCACTCTCAGTCCATCTAGTATAATCGCACTATAACGCCCCCCTTTACCTCAGAAACACATCTGAAGAATCCCTCCATACACCACTATAGACATCTCCGTCTAATCCCCACTCACCAACTCCTAGTGACATCGCGCACACTAATCATATTCCTGTCTATCCACACCCTTACTACCAAAATCACCACCCCCCATAACACAAGACACCTCACACCTGTGCTGTGTCACACTTGTATCAACATCCATCCCCCACCACACCTTCTCCTATACCTCCCATACCCCTCAAAAACCAATCTCCTCACCAAACGCTAGGAGAGAATTGACCATACCTACACAGAGAGTACTACTCTAAGAAAACACCCCGTGTCAACGTTCGTGTACTCATCTCCTCCTCCCTCACATCACAGATCCTATTCCCAGTCCCCACTACCACACACCTAGAATCCTATCTACACCCTGTGCTTGCACATCCCCTCGTCTATGTCCTGCACCTAGACTCGCCACCAACTGCTATCCACCCGTGTCTTATACTGTCAACCCAAACTCTCTCCATCACGGCATTCATCAACTCCTGTCCCAGCTGTGTCTCCCGAAAGATCCACCAGATGTCCTCCTCTCTGTCACCCCTCGCGCTCTCCACACTCACTACGTAGACATCATAAGACCCACTCACACATCAATCCCTTGAGACACACACAGAGTAAGTGATACATCCACTCCCCATAGTTATGACTCTCTGTCTCACACTCCCCTAGAAACAGTATCTTGTGTCTCCCGTAGCATCTCACTATGTCTCACAATCGTCTATAACACTACCGATAACCCTCTATCTCCTTGAATCCAGTACTATAATAATCACGTCACAAAGACCTGCACCCCTGCGTAATCCATGTGAACATCCTCCTTCTATCTGCAGATTCTATGTGTCTCAAGTTGTACACTTGCACCGTGTCCTCCCCTCTGTACATATTCCCCTTCACAATGATAGATGTACGCTCGTCCATCATTAATGTACCATACATCCACTTGACCACCTACTCATACCATTGTGTGTAGCCTACTCACACTCGCCAAGTGATCCAGTATAAGAGTACCGTACACATTCAGACTGTACTGCTCTTAGTCATGATGAGTGTCACATAAACTCTTTTGTATCAGGTTGTGTCATACCTGTGTCCACAAGCAGCTCTAATGACAATCTTAATAACTCACAATGTCTCCGTTCTTGATACCTACCTATTATGTTCTCACACCCTCTACACCTAATTAGAACTCCATGTCACTGTCGCTCACTACAATCTAGATACCCAATATAGAAATCTCTCGTAACTCTAGTGAACGTAGATGTGAGTGCACCTAATACCACCCTCGTTGATAACACTCATGTCTACCTCCACTCCCCTTGTGTCCACTATATTCTCCTCACCCTAACCTCCTCTCCGATAGTGTGTGTCTACCCTATAAGTTATAGACATGTAAGTCCATGAGATCTCTGAATAGTGCGCGACCCTAACGGCCTCTGTCTCAACTCCTATATCTCATGACTACCTGATCCAATACTCACAGCACCTCAAACACTACTATGCTCTAATCATATAATAGATGATGCTGTAACTAGAACACATCTCATGTTTGTGTGACTCCCAATAAAAACTCTCTAACTCTCCATCACTATCTCAAATCCTGTTGTCCATACACTTACAATGACTAAAGTACAAAAAAATGAACTCAGTAGAATGTGACCAACTGTAAGTATAACTAGTAATAACTCAGATTGTCAACCACAGTTCTCTCTAGACTCCGACACAATTGTAATCTACTTAAGAATTGACAACAGTATACACCACCAACCTTCATCTCAACACATGTGATATTAGATACTCATCTACCACAAATAGTTCAACAGTGTGCCCCCCACCTATATGACTATCTAAATCTAACCAAACGCACATCACGTCTCAAAGCTCCGGCACGCCAAATATTGTGTGTGCCACCAAACCTGAATCACACGCCAGTACCGAACTCTATGTGTACCCCCAGTAATATATCCATTCTCACAGCTGTCCCACTCATGACACTACGTGCCCTCTCATCCCATATAATACCCGCACCCACCCTCTCCATACTACGCTCCCACTATTCAAACCATCTCAACACCCCTATGCCTCCATGCAGATACACCTCATCTCTCCACCTAAGTCATTCGTGTCATTGTGTTTCGTCAAATACCCTCTCATACATCCCACGCTCAGACCACACTAAGACCAAATCGCACCGCTCTCATCAAATGTCCACCATAGAGATACCCTACACATGTGACCTCCAAAACCTCAGAGTGATCCACACAATACCGCTCACCACCCAAATCTCAATTAACAGAAATCCTGAGATCTACATCAGATCACACAATAGTTAATCATGACAGACTCATAATAAATAATAAACAAATCCGTTACACACTGCAACACCACCCAAACTCACCCACTTCTATCACCAAACCCCACAACACACCCACACATCTAACCCTCCGACGTGCTGTCACTGAGACAAGTCCTATCTCTACTAACCATACTCCTCTCCTCTCTCTCAAGTGTACCTCCTGTGTCAATGATCCCTCTACAGTCTAGAACTAAGATGATATCCTCCCTTATATCCGTGTGTGTGTGAGTTCTTCTCTCACCTCCCATAACACATCTATATAATCCAGTTGTCAAAATGCACTAGTGTGTACTCTACAGATGTCTCTCCTCCAGACAGCAAGATCACTGAAGCATGCAATAGTCTTCAACATAAATAAGTCCTAGTAAAGTCATACACTCTATGTCCCCTTATAACCGACCCATATCACTCACATTCCTCCATCCCCCCATGATCTGCCTGTCCTATGCTCCCCGCACCTAAGTGTCCCACCCTGATAACTATCTGTCCCACACATTATATAAATACTGACCTGCCTGTGTGCCATACATACGTGCATGATGATCTCTAGTGTTGTGAAAACGAATGACCGTGACGCCTCCCCTCTCATGTCACGCAGGTGTATACCTATACACACAACCCCTAAGATCCTCAGATCTCCTCTCAGAGTCACTAACTACACTAACTGCTCCCACCATACCAGTCTTGTACCAGCTATGTGCACACGCCTCTCCCTCACATCCTTGTATCACACTGTCTTGTTTACACATGTGTCCAGAATACACACTGTACAATAAAAATCTGTGTGTTGTACCACCTACGTGTATATCCCCTAATCCTCATGTCACACACTGCAGTGTGTCACTCACCCGCCTCTTAATAGTCTACTCCACAGGATATGGACTGTGTTCTTCCATCGTGATGTCGTGCGTGTCCCTGTGTTGTCAGCACTACATTCACCCTTCTGTTGTCTGACTCCCCCTCATCATGCTGACTAGTACGCTCGCTATATGCTGTCCACTCACACTAATCCTCCTCCCTGTGTATCTCATTTGTTGCCCAACATATCTACTCCTACTGCAGGCCAACGCATATTTACGAGAATGTGCAGACTCTCTCTTCGTACTCTTTCCGTATTGTCCTACACCACACGTCATTATTATTGACTCCCCCATCACTCTACGTCCTCCTTCCTGTCCACATAAATCTACTCGTATCCCATGCAGTGACCTAATGACTCACTTCTAGACGTGTGTAAGTCCTAGAGTGTTGTGCCCATAATATGATCTGTATTACACATGATCGTTTACAAGTGCAGAATGATAAGATGTGTAACTCCTATCTAGCACCACAAATTCTCACCCATATACCAACATCACACATGTCACATGTCTCTCAGACAAATTATAAATCTGCCACCCAGCTACTGGTGACAATTTGTATAAATCTGTGGGTTGACACGTAAGCAAAGCCCAGAAAACCTACTCTCCATTGTAAGACTCCCAACCCAAAATAAATGATACTGAATAAGTTACATCACCTCCTCAACCTTCGCTGCGACCCGTGCATACGTACCATAAATGTCATCCTACGTGACACTAAGTATCCACATGCACCGTGTGTTGTCCACCATTATTAGGTTGTATGTGATGTAATACGATTTTTACAAAAACTCAGTAAATTAACTCTATAAACGTGTCCTGACTCTCTCCATTCCTATGTCATAGTCCTCTGTAACTGAATCGTGTATACCAATAAATACGCTTGGTAAAACTGATGACCATCTATATTAATATTATGTTAGAACGCTAATCGAAGTATCCGAGTAAGACCTAGTTTCATTGTTTGCCGTAGTAGTATGGATTGCGCTGTTCTTTGTGTGTGATAAATGCATTCGTACTGCTTTAGGTAGTTGATATTAGCTGATCTAGAGAGATGAACTTGTTAGTACATAGAGATGAGTCTCAGAATACATAGTCTGTTAGTCTTCTCTGAGAGGTGAGAATTACTGTAGATAGTTGTTTTGTGTTTTTTTGGACTTATAATGTTGATATGTGAATCTGAACTAGAAGGAAGGAATATGAGTGATATAGTTATGTGTTGTTTTGTCTAGTTGTCGATAAGTAAACTCGCGCCTGTCGATAAGTTTGTAGTTGCTTGAGAGCTATTGTGGTTGCGGTGCTTGACAGACGCGCACGGAACTGAATGAGCTTAGAGTGATAGTGTGGGCTCAAACGCTATAGAGAGTAGAGTGCGCGCGTGTAAAAACTATACTGCGAGAGTGTGGGTCGCGCGCTAAGTACACCTGTGCTACGGAATGATGGTGTGACATAGCCTCGTCGATCGTAGTGTGAGAATTTCTCTCGAATCCTGGTTTTGTCGCAAATTGTGCTGAGGTGAGGAATGCTATGTGGGATGTGCATACAGTGGTGCGGATATGCCGTAGTTGCTTAGATCATTGTGATGAAGTTAGTCAAAGATAGAGTTGATACTGGATTAAGCTAAGATGAGATTGAATAGATATGTAGTGAAGAAGAGCAGTATATGAGAATATCGTGCATTATAAGAATATAAATCTCATGACCGCGCAATAAAGACGGACCATCTCCCCATTTACAGTTAGTTCTTACAAAAATCAACCTCCGTATGGAGGGACTAAAAGGCGAATATTCCTTCTTATAGGTATATCCACCTCAACGATATCAGACCTTCTGAATACGATTTGAGTGTCTCCGTCGTCTTAGAAAGGCCACAAATTTATCCTGCACAAACGTTCAATGCTCGTTTTATTATCGAACGCCTTTAATTACAACCTTACAAAGCAACTGCCTATGCTAGTTAAGTTGGAAGTTCATTTTGCTTGTCTGGGACTTCCCTTTGCGTATGCGATGAGTTCCTTCAGATGAACAAAATAACTGAGCAACAAATTAGAAAAGGGAGGTTTGAGGAAAGGGAAAGGGTTTAGGAAGTTAAGGTATGTATGTGTGTGTAAGGTTTTGGATTTGAAGGGAGATATGTGAAGTGGATTTATATACAAGTGGAATAAACGATTTATCTTGGAATGACTCATCTATGTTAATTGAGGCTAAACCTGTCGACATCCAGACAATCATGCACTTATTACAAGACACAAGCGGTGTAAGTAACATGCTAGATAACGATTTTCTATTCTGATTGTGGGAAATGTCAAAGCCAATAGAATCTCGTATTAAGGGAACACACTGTCGTAAGTATAAATAACACTAACAATTCCACTTCAAACTATTAATAAAAGTGGCCACAACGGTCATAAGTTCTGGATTTTCTTTTTTTGTTTTTCAAAAACCGGAAATAATACTCATAAATTAGAAAACAGTACAAGAATATCTTCATCTTCTTTAATGGAAGTGAAAACAATTAACTTTACATAAATCTTCTTAATGGAGTGAAACAATTTGACTTTAATGAGCTATACATATTATTTCGCTTTTGCTAACATAAGAGCGTTATCATGATGGCGACGCGCGACAATATCGTGTATACTCTCTCCTGGGTCACTCACGTCCTACTCGATCGCCATACCGTCGTACTCTCTCGATCTAGTATTTCGTGTGAGCTAATAATCTAATCTGACTCTCACCTCGAGTACTCTCATATAAAATAATTGATAATGATATGTCAATTGTGAAACTTTTATGTCTATTTATTCCATCAACAACACATTCTAATATACCTCGTAGGTTAACGCCGCATAGAGATAGATACACTTCTGCTCTCAATTATGTTACAGAAGTATCGTAAGTAAACAAATGCTCTAGCACTCAATAGTTCCTCTTGGCGCCACATGTTTAAGATTAAAGCACTGATACTCTACATATATGTAGTCTGTGTTGTTATTATAATAGTGGTGAAAATAAGTAGAATATGAGCCTCTCACTCTCGATAATGCTGACACTCACACGTAGCTGATACTGCTTTGCATGATAAAGAATATCTCGATGCTGTCATAGGCGTGGTCACGATCTCTGTGTCTATCATAGTCCTATAGACTCATACGGAGTCTGTGTCTTCTTCATCGGCTTGTCTTTGACCAAGTGGTAGGCTCACAAACCACATAGAGCTGATCTCTACCGAACGTCTCCCTCCTTCTCAGTAGATAGACCTCCCTGACTCTAGAGGGGAGTGTGCATTCAGTCTACCCAGGTGCGCATCGTTGACACGGAGCTGTCATGGTCTGTCTTGTAAAGATCCTGTGACGGCTCGCTAAGAGAGGGGATTGTGTGAGAGGAATGAATAGCTCAGACTCTATAAATGAGATTTGTGGAGAGGATATTTTTCGATCTGTTGTCTTACTATTACAAGAGTGTGGTCACAGCCTCGACGCAGGTGGATATTGAGTGTATGACCTAGAGTGCTAGGACTAAGTTCGCTGTGTGAGTGTCCTTGGTGAACTCAAAGCTGTGCCCAAACCTACATGCACAACGAACTCGTCTAGTTAGCGCTAACGCCGCTTGTGGTGTGAAAGAGATTACTTTAGCGCGAATTCTTATCCGAGCGCTATTTATAAGAGAGATCCTTCTTTGGGATGACAGTGAATGACCATTGTAGACAAGTCATTAGGAACAGGTTAGATGGTCCTTAATTTAAGTAATATTTAGTTGTATGCTAACTAGGAAATCGAGTCTTAGGGACCTAATGGTGCGCTAGTCGTTCTTAAAAGACAAACATAAGCAAGAGTAGAGCACCAATTGGAGAGAAAAACGCAAAATAAGTAGACAAAATAACATAGTAGGGGCCAACGGTGTGAATAATGACAAAGAAATTGAAATTAGCGCTTAATTGTCCATCGTTGTGAAAAGTCAAGAAACTAAGCTAGACACTGTTACGAATATAATCGGGCTTGAAGGCTTCGGAGGGGATCGCCAAACAGGTAATCATCAACTGACAAAAAAAGGGTACTTAACTGACATTCGCTACCCCCGTTATCTATGGACTGCATTCTATAATCGGAGCTCTGAACATAGGTTATGAATGTTGTATATTTTACTCTTTATTCCTATTTTGTTCATGGCTGTATTGCTTTATTCTCTAGAAACGCTCAAACAGTGGCTCTCTAAATCATAATAAATTAAAAATTTAAATTTGTCCCACTCTTGTATGTTATAGTAATCGTTGACTAATTGTCACATAACTAAATCTTATTTTTTGCCCAAACATTAATTTCCTATTTCAATAACACCAGTCCATGTTTTAACTCCCTAGACTCTCCTAACTGTCAAAAACTGCAACGTTGTATAAAATACAATCCCTCATATAACTAGAGTATCTATAATAATTTAACCACTTGTTACAACAGAACAAACACAGTCAAAGAGTTGTAATACACCACCCAATCTAATCTCTACCCCACAACTTGTGCAATTACAATAATGACCTTTTAAAAATTTAAAAACTTATATCCACTACCAACCACCTACATCTATTCAAATAATAATTCAAACTTACCAAATTCATCTAAAGTCATACAACATTCATTAATCATCCTCTCACAACCCATCAGTACATCCTCCTATTTAAATTAACCTTGTCAAAAACCAATAATAACACCTCAACACGTCTGCATAATTCTACTCCATCAAAAATCAACATAGAGCACACACACCAAGAGAGCACCACGAAATAATTAGATCTATAATATAAATGAACGCATATACACAATATCCACATCCAGAATACATAATATTTAGTATTAGAGACGTAAATACCACTCTAAAATTGAACAAGTCTTTCTATCTAACCGCTTCTAAATCGCGAGAGACTTAATATAGAATTCAAAATTACATTATTCCATCAATCCTAGTGAGCAGAAATGTGATGAAAATATAAAACAATCTCACCCAATACATCATTTGTAAAATATGTTGTGAAATAGATCTCTCCAGATAAAAGTATGCAGTAAATCTTACATCAATCATATCTATGCAAATCTCTCATGAATTAATGTCAGAAGATCTCACGAGAGACACCTCATTGCCCAAGTACCAAGCGTTGTTTGTTATGAGTTGTACTTTACAGACAGCGTGACATATAGCGAGCTAGACAGTCAACTCCAAGAAAATACAAAAACTCTCAGAAGATAATAAATTGTTTTCTCGCTCTGTCTCGTGTCTCTAAGAGTGCCCTTGATTATATAATCCCCGTAATGCGCTAGAACGATTCAAGTGTCCGCAGGACTCTCTAGGATCTCACCTATTGTGTGTGTGATGATATGTCTGTTAAATATAAAATCTAGAGATTAACAATGATTGGAATTCTGAAAATGCGCTGGGTGATCCGCTTAATAAAACTTAGTGTGAGCTCTAAAGGGTAGAAGATCAAAATTGTCTCCGGGTTTGATACGCAGACTCTTTGTGTGCTTTTAAGTTAAAATAGAGTAATACATGTCACGATATGGAGACGAGCATCTCTACGCCTGATGATACGCGCCGCAAAGTGGCCGCAACTGTTGTGTATGTTCTGAGGAGTGTAATAGCTCTGATCCACATCTAGGCTATGTATGTGAAAATAAGAGTTGTCTTCACTTCCGGATCGGAATAAATTGTGAGCGCTCCAAGTTTGTGGTAGTGATTATAGTTGTTTGCATGTGTGTAGAGAACTTCGTTACTTCGCTCTGCATGAGTGATTTGAATAGTTTGGGCGCTTGATCTTTATTTTGGAGCTATCCTCCGCAGACCGTAGGTGTATGATTCAATGGCGAGTTGGGGGTTGTAGAGGCGAACGGAGATTTACGAGAAATAAGTGGTTTCAGGGGAAGTTTAGAGAACACAGTGCGATGTATCGTTGGAGAAGGATTAGTTAGGGTGAGAGTAGGAGTGTGCATTTGATGTACGCTGTGTGTGTTCTCACAGTCAGTGATAGTGGTGTACGCCGTAGTAGTGCTGTATTTGAGAGGAATGGGGGTGTATATCAGATCGCTGTGAGTTATGTGAGTGAACACGTTTCTTTTCTTCAGTCAGATGCGTGAAAGTGAATCTCGGAGGCATCATCAATGTGTCGCTATGTGACGTATTTACACGTGGTAGACACCTAGGTGAAGAGAGTATGCTCGCGTTGATCGATCGCTATAAGACTATCTGGCTAGCATGCTTTCTTGCGCGAGTGTGTGCCTGAAAGAGACATATGAGCGTGAAGAAAATATATGAGTAGTGTCGAACGCAATAGAATGTGAGAAAGAGCACTCGCTGATTGTTGCTGGTCGTGCTCTATGAAGATGTTGCTTGCTCGCTGGGTTCAAAGCGATAAAGGCTGTTGGAGAATGTGTGCGCAGAGCGGGTAAGAGAAGAGGTACGCGCGCGAGTGGTGTGCTGAATAAATATGATAGTGGCATGTTGCGTCGCGCAGTCGTGTATTGAGACGAGAGAGATCACTCATTATGATGTGCGTTGTAGTGAAGATGTTTGGATCCTCGAGATCCTGAGGAAGATGATATCAAACCAGGAGTAGTGCTTGGAAGATCATTCTTGAGGTTGCCAAAAGGAGGGTAAAGTCTATTTGCCAACGTACTTTTTTGTCCCGGATTAAACCATTTACTTTTTTATTATCGTATTTAACTATGTAACTTGTTGGCATGTTTCAATTATAACCATATTGCACGATTCTCCCCCTCAGGATGAGCATCATCATGAGGATCGTCCTGATCTCTTGGGAGAATGACAGAAGGTCTACATGTAGATAGTGGTACCTGAAGAATTTCAAACGTCTTCGAAGTGCTTAGCCATATTGCTTATGTCTTGGTTTCCTTGCAATTGAGGATCATCTTTCATAAGAAAGTTATAGTTGATTATTATTGTTCTGGAACATAGGATGCTTTGTAATTGAGCTGGGATAAACATGAAGAATTAGTCTAGACTATACCTTCGTACTGTACGCATACTTAAGAAGGGATCTGATTATCTAATAGCTCTTCTTTCTGAATTTGTGAGGTAATTTCAGCTTGTATATCTTCCCACGTTTCTTGTAACCATAGCTTTAGCAATCTCCGTTTCCATCTCTTTCTTTACGGTATTTTTTCTCTCCAGAATCAGCCCGTTTTCCAAAGTACACTAGAAACTTGTTCTCGAACCTGCTTCACAGGAAACTTACTTTTTAAATGCTCCTTAATATGCGTATCTACCATAGTGGGTAATGATTCGACCATTACTTCTTGGAGCATGATCAGCAAGAGTATCGAATGACTTCCTTGACAAAAATCTTTCTTTGAGTGTCACAAACAAATACGTATAACGTCCTGTAACTCCTGAAAAAAATTCTTGTATCGTTTGAAATAGCTCCCGAGCTGGTTTCGGCTTTGAATAAATGATTGAAGTCGTTTGTTTTAGTTCAATTTAGTGTTGTGTGATTTGTGATGATGTAGTTTGAGTATCAATTACCGTTAATTCCTAGAGTTTCTCGGTATCGAGATACGGAGTAGTATGGTCCTAGGAGATCTAATTGGGTGTGGGGGAATTGTCTTTTCCTAGGCTCCTCTAACAATCTTCCTTTCTCCCTTCGCTTTAAGTTCATAAAACTTCCTCAGTTATTTCATCCTACTACTTCATTAACATGGACAGGGTTATGACAATTTAGTAATTTCAAACATCTTCATCATTAGTGATCTCCAACTTCTAAATTTCCTTATCACTCCTGGGCTTAACCTAGTGCTGTGAATATTTTGTTTGTCATTCCTAGGGGTAAATTGTCATCATAACATTCTTCTGATCCTTCTATCCTCTTGTCAATCTCTTTATAAGCCAAGTGGCTGGCTTGTCAGATTTTCACATTTTCTCTAGCTTCTTGCTCTTCTCGACTTTTGTGCTCAGCAAGACTTGTAATGTATCTTGTAAAATCATTTCTTCTACTTTATCAACAGTTGGCACTGGAGCTGGTGGAGTAAGACGTGTGGATCTCCTTTCAGGAAGACGGAAAATGGAAAACGAATCACAGTTGATCATTTTGGAGCACTTGACACTCCTGCATCCATGTTAGGGTTAGGTGACCTAGGGGCGCTAGGTGTCCTATGCGTTCCTTGGGTAGACTCAGTCGGCTGTGACTGAGTCAGAGGAACATCTATCCCAAACACCTCCGCATACATCCGATAATGCTCTGTGTGCTTCATTTCTTCTGAGATCATCCAATCTGGAATCTTCATTCCAACTCTGTCTTTGTGTCTTCCTGAATTAAAGATATTTTTCATTATATCATCATCTTTCAGATTGTGATACCTGTCTCTAACACGCCTTGAAATCTCAGGAAAATTAGTCATGTAATGACTAATGATGATCTTAGTAAATCTTGGATAAGGAATCGAAGATGTTGGATGATGAAGAGAATAATGAAGTCCTTCCCATAGTAGCTCCGCATAATCAACATGAATGTTATTGATAAAGCAATACATCATTTGCATTATCTGCAACGGTGGTTGATCCCATCCAGTTACACGCGTTGTCAAGCATTTGGAAAATATCTTGCACAACGTTTGCCATGGCTGCAGAAGACCAGTTGTCTTAAAGCTTGATGATGTCTTCAGCTCCATTGTAAATCCCAATTCATTTTTGTAGAATGAAACCATGTCTAAAAATGATGGTGGTGGCACGAAACTATCATGATTATTGTCAGTTGCTTATGGTAGGTGTAAGATTGTTCTAAAGTCATCCATGGTAAGAGAAAGCTCTTTCTTGTCAAGCATAAACGTGAGTCTATACTTGGATCCTTCTTCCTTCAAAGTATGCCAAAATTGTACCATATAGATCCATGGTACTGATGAAGAAGCTACAATGCTAAATCGTAATGGATGATTCTTGATGATATTCGTCAAAAGTAGTTGCTTTCACAATGACATATGCACTTGTTCAAAATCAATCTTCTTGTTAGCATCCATAAGACAATCTTTTATTTTGGTAGGACAACAGTTTGTCTGGAATGAACACAGGTGCCATGTTGTTGGGTGCATATGATTACTGAATGAAATGAAATGGAGATGTTAGGTAACAAACAATTCATTTGACATTTTTGTCTTTATCACTCTATCTGTTTTATATGTTCTGGCATTTCTTTTCGAACATATTTTTTGATCAGTTTGTTTCTCATGTGATCATACTTGCTTTTTCTAGCACATCCATACGCTTATATTCGAAATTTTCTTATGATTTATCAATTTTTGTGTGTTCTGTGCAAAAACCATTTTTGTGAAAGAGTATCATTTTGTCACAATTACAGATTTTGAGAACTTTTTCCAGAAATCATTTGTCAGAAACTTTCATTATAATGATAACATTGAATTAGACAATCACAGATCCACAACTGAATGGTCACTAAGTCACTCACTCCTCATTCTGTTCATTGCAGAAAATGGCCAAAACCGGACATGACTTAGACCACTTAAACAATTGAGACTTGGATTTTCAGATTCAAGTTATAAAAAACTTTTCCACTTTTATTTTTTGTCATGAATCTGAAACAATGTAGACAAGCACATCTAAATCAATAACTGAATGGTCACTAAGTCACTCACTCCTCATTCTGTTCATTGCAGAAAACGGTCAAAACCGGACATGACTTAGACCACTTAAACAATTACGAATAGACATATTTGACCCAAAGCTTAGAATTCATAAAAACTTGATTTCTTTTTCACAATCATTTGATTTTTTCAAAACACATGAGAGACTGATCTTTTTGTTCCACAGACATTCGAGCATTAATCATCATAAGCATGCAGAAAATATGAGCGCATAAAATTCAGTAATCAACCAAAACAAATTCACTTATCCACAAATCTCATTTGTACTGATTTTTGACTTTTTTGACATTACTGAATTTGACTTTTTGACATTACCGAGTTTGACTTTTTGACATTTACTGAGTTTCGCAATAGAGATAAGATGAATCCCTTTAACTTATGAAAAACCAAACTCGATCCGTTTATGTTTTATTATCATTATTCAGACTCCAAAAATTAGAAATCAAATCAAACTCGATAATTAACAAACTCGATAAACATCACACCCATTCGAGTTTCTTTATCAGCATCGAATTCATGATCTTAGACCTTTTCTAAGTTATTTTTCATCTATTTCCACATAATCATTGTTTATTTTCGTCCTTGATTGCAACCAGTTATCATAAACTTGATAAAGCACAAACTCGGTAACCCCTAAATCATACCGAGTTTAAACTCGATAATGCTAACACATCTAATATCTGTTTCACAATTCATGCCAACTTACGTTTGAGAAAGAAAAACGTTTGTAATCGTTGTAATGAACTCGAAAGGCTTTCGTTGATTTTCTGCTCAAACTCGATAAGAGGACTCGGTGAAAGAAAAGTTAAAATGAAAATAATTTCTTCCTTTTATAGCCACCGAAAAAGATTCAGAAATTACACTTTTAGTCCCTTTAGTTTTACATTCCGAATTTTGATTTTGATTTTTTCAAAAACTCCCCCTCGAGTAATGAAGTCATTTCAAAATTTGTTCACCATTATCAAAAACTCCCCCTTGGAATGAAATCATACTAAGCACGTAGTCCGAAAATGAAGATGTTTGAGTTTAAAATAAAAACTCCCCCTTGAAAATATAGCATTTTTCAAATTCAGTTTATTTGAGAGATCATTGTTTTTATTTTATTTCCGAAATGATGTATATGATTGAAATTTTTTTTAATTACTCCCCCGCAGATTATGATTCCATATTTTCAATTGAAAGCTTTTTATAAAAAATTTGGAATCATAAATCTAATCATGTGATCTTTTTAAATTATTAATTTTTTTTATAAAAAATATGACAAATCTTTTTGGGATTTTGAATTTTTCAATTTTTTCTTTTGTTTTTGAAAAATTTATTTACATGTTTTTTATGTATGATCTTTTTGAAGATGGATAACTTTTGTCAAGGCTTTTCAAAATGTGTTGGAGTAATTAGTCTCATACCAATGCGATGAACTAGATACTCAAAGCGTTCTTTTGGAAGAGCTTTAGTAAATAGATCCGCAAGTTGGTATTCTGTCCCGACAAAGTAAATTTCCACAGTACCCTTCTCAACATGTTCCTTAATAAAATGATACCGGATGTCTATGTGTTTTGTCTTAGAATGTTGAACTGGGTTGCATGAGATAGCAATGGCACTCTTGGAATCACAATACATCGGAATCCGGTTGTACTTGTATCCATAGTCAAGCAGTTGTGTACGCATCCAAATAACTTGTGCACAACATGCAGACAAGGAAAACTATTCAGCCTCTGCTGTAGACTCTCGCAAGTAACAATCTTGTTTTCTCTTTGACTCCAATCTCGAGCTTTCTACCTAGAAATTGCAATCCTCCTGATGTGCTTTTACAATCATCTTTACATCTTGCATGGTCCGCATCTAAATATGCAATTAGTTCAAATCTGGAATCCTTTAGATACCATAGGCCTATTTTATAGGATTGTCTTAGGTACCGAAAGATCTGTTTAACCTCTTTGAGGTGTTTGACCGTAGGACGTGCTGTGATAACAAGATACACAAAGTAGCCATAAGCAGTTGTCTGAACGACTGGCTGTTAGATACATAAGCCCTCCCATCATGCGACGATAAGTTATTTGATCAGTAGGAGTGCCTTGTAAATCAGCATCCAACCTTTCAGTTGCCATAGGTGTGCTTATGGAGACACACTCATCCAGACTATGTTTCTTTAACAATTCAATCGCGTTTTGTGACTGACTTATGAATATGCCACAGGGTGATTGATTGACTTGAGGTCAAGAAACGAACTTAAGTTCACTCTTCATTGACATTCAAAATTATTTTTCATTAGGTTTGGAAAACGTTTGATAAATCTGGATTTTAGTATGTCCAAAAATAATGTCATACATAAAACTTGATCAAGTAATATTGTCTCCTCTCGTGACGTTCGTGTGAGTAAAAATTAGGGTCAATTATACTGTTAGTGAAAACCATTGCTCAATTAGAAAGAAGACTTTTGTCATACCATGCACGAGGTGCTTGCTTAAGACCGTATAGAGCTTTTTTCAACCTGTAGACATGATCTGGGAATTCTGGATCAATAAACCCTTCAGGTTGGCTGACATAAACTTCTTCTTTCAAATGACCATTGACAAAAGCCGTTTTAATATCCATTTGAAAGATAGTGATATTCTTATGAGCAGTATAAGCAATAAATATCCGAACGGCCTCAAGACGAGCAACAGGAGCAAATGACTCTTCGAAACAATGCCTTCTTCCTGCCTGTATCCTTTTGCCAAAGACGAGTTTTGTTTAGATCACCAATATTTTCAGATTACACTTTATTCTTCCAGAGCCATTTGAGAGCAATAATATTCTTTCCTTCAGGTCGTGGAATGAGTTCCCAAACTTGAAGTCTCTCAAATTGATTCAACTTATCTTGCATTGACTCAATCCAACTATGATCTGCCATAGCTTCTTTGATTTTCTTTGGTTCAAATAGTGGGGGTTGACAGTTATGATACATGCATATCTCAGAATCTGTGTGTAGCCGTTGGCGAGTCATGACAAGTTTGGATGATCACCAATAACTTGGTTTAGAGGATGATCTTTTGTCCAAATGTGAGTTGAGGGTTGTACACTTGGTGGAAATTTATGCCATTTGATGATTATAGAGCGTTTGGTAGATGACTCAATTTTCTCGACGACTTTGGAGGATTATGAAACAAATGAGAATTACCATCAGAATTGCAGATCTTTTGATTGAATTCATTCAGCCTCTGGGTTAACGGGTTGGGTGGAGGTTTGTTCATCAGATGCAGTTGCAATAGGAGGTGCCTCATGTTTGTCAACAATAATTGAAGATGTAGAAGACGAGTCTTCATGAATTTGAGTCGGTTGTGCAGCGGAATTAATAGATGTATCAAAAGACTTTGTTAAAAATATTTCTTCTTTTTTTATATTTATTTTTTTAAACATTGGAATGAAACAATTATCCTCAACTCTTCTTTAGATGGAGTATTCTTTATTCTGCTGATGAATAGGATTTATGAACGTTGAAGCTCGGGTTCTAAACAATCGTTTTCAGAAGCCATAGCTGTGAGGCTCGTTTTTATAACTTGGACATTTTATGGTAATGGTTTCCATAATCTTTTTAGTTCTTCGGTTATAGATTCAAAATCCTCTTGATGTTTCTAAATAACCAATAAAGACCCCAATGTCTGCCTTTGGTTTCATTTTTCCAAGATCATCTCGATCATTTATTGGATAACATAATGAACCAAACACATGAAAATATTCAACATTCAGCTTTCTGCTACGTAATAGCTCATAAGGTGTTTTGTGATGTCGTGTATGAATGATTGACCGATTTTGAGTAAAACAAGCGGTAGCCACTGACTCGCGAAAACTTAACCCTCTTTATACATAGATAAATGTAAACAAATATAAATATATATCAAGGAACAAAATCCGCGAGA